>JASDQU010242405.1:69914-84190 GCA_032191745.1 Picea mariana | reverse complement strand
TTTAACATTCTAAAGTTGTTCTAACACTTCCCAACATGATGTTTTTGCATTGAGATCCAACTTTTATAAATATGGATCACACCAACCTAATTTCCTTATTGGATAAGGAAGACAATAGTTGTAGAGAGAAATAATGTCAGTGGGCAGGCCAAGGAAACGTAGGGATGAGGAGGTCATATCAGTGTCTTTGGATTCAAGATCCTTTGTGCATATAAATTTTGTTGATGGGATTACTCTTAGATATTTAACATATTCATTCCCTCGATGTTTATTGAGATAAACATAGAGTTGCATATTTCTTAATTTCACAATTGTGAGGCTGATGAAGCCTACAAGGGAGTTGAACAATTCAAGAGGAGAGGGGTTGGCTCAAATGAAGAGGAACATTTATATTTCCCCCTTTTGGGATTGTGATCACATAATAAGAAGGAATAGCCTCTTCAAGGATGTCCCTTAACTATGGATTAAGACAAATACCAAGGGAACTTGCCTAGTCATTGGAATGATTAAGGAAAACAATCATAGACATAAAATATTATATGTAAAATAGAAATAAAGAGTATATGTGCAATGTATCAAAATAAAATAAATTATTTTTAAACTTCTTCAAGATCCACAATTAACTCCAAGAAAACCCCCTCAAAGTTGGGAACTCCTCAATAAAGGTGGAAAGATGCTCAAAGTAGGGTTTGATGAAGTATTTGCTGCCACACGTCACTCTCCTTTGAAGTGCTTCCTCAAACCATGCTATTATAACATGTTCCTTCCTTAAAATAAGAATTCAAACCTTGAGATAGTGGAGCAATCCTCTTTGTTTTCATACATAATCCTTGATCATGCCATACAATAACCTTATATTTCCTTATAAGTTGGAGTGTTCCTTCCAAGATGAACTTTAAACCATGTTCTTATGGTTTAGTTTTCATGTGTCCTCTCCTTACCTAGGGCATTCCTCAAGCATGTGTGCTAAGAAATTATTATAACCCCTTTTACATGGGGTGCTCCTCATCTAATTTTTACTTTATCCTTATTTCATGGTTGGAAAGAGTCAAATATTCCACTAATTGGTACCCCTTTTGACTTCATCAAGCTGGGCACTCCCTCTAGACATTGATTAATTGCCTTTTTTGGGGTGTGTGCAAGGGTTTAGAACTTTGAATGTAAAAAAAAAAGTTCAAAAATTGGAACTAGGTTAAGGATGGACTACTTACTATTTGGGGGTTCTAATTATATTATATTATAATGTGGCAGGATGATCGTGGAAAAGGGCCAGCCGTAGAACATGTCATTGATTATCAAATTCGAATTTCATTTTACGTGAATTTAATTATTTATTTATATAATTTTATTTGTGTGGGGATCAATTATTTCATTTGTTTATATAAATTAAATAACATTGATTTTCATGTTGAAATTATATGTATTTAGCAGGCCATGTTGATCATGATTCCTCCAATGAGGAGGGGTTGTATTCATCCTCTGATCCGACAATATTAATAAAAAGAAAGATCATTAAAGAGAACAAGGAACTTGATAGCTTGTCAAACCATCCAGATAAAACTCTTGATGTCCTAGAAATGATCAATATCCTTTTTTCACAGCTTAACACATATAAGGTAATAGCCATAATTTAAAGTGTTTTTATTAATGTACTCATATGTTCAATTATGAAACTCTATTTTTTAACTTTTACATTATCTCACGAAAAAAAATGTATTCTTTATAAAGAGATCTTTGGAGCCTTTTGAGCTCGGTGTTGGTAGTAATGGAACTGTAGAGACATCACAGAGTCCTGACGTGGGTTGTCATACAACTGCTAGAGTACTTTTTACTTCTCAATATTCCACACCTAATTTAGATAGGATCCATGACATGCACTGCCAGGCATCCCCACATCAGTTGGGCTCTAGAGGTGGTGACAAAGATGAGGTTGATGATGTGGTTGACATTGTTGCATTTCCTGGAGATAGACGTGTGATCAACACAGGGACCCTTCCGTGCACATTTTTGGTCGACGATAATGGACTTCCATTAAAACAAATAAGAGTCCCGGGTAGTTTTTCATATTTTAATTGTTTCATGTTGTCCATCTGTTGGCAGCCAATTAAAGTTTTTCCACTGTCTTATAAGCTGCCTACACCAGTTTTTGCAAACCTTAATTTTTCGTCGCAATTCTCAAATAACGACACTTTTATTTTTGCGATATTTGCAAACTTACCTTTGTTTTTGTTTTCACGATTGTAAGCGTGAAAACTTGGTATTTCGAAGTCGCATTAAAACCATTATTGAATTGTCATTATCATTCTTGTCGATATATCTATTGCGCTTACATTTTACTTATCATTATGCAGTTGGCAAAAACCCTTTTAATCTACACTCATTTAACATTCTTTGATTGATTATGTAATTTCGTTTCATGAGTGTTTGAGTTTGTGATACATTGGCTATTGGATTTACATGTTATTTGATTAATCCACTTGGCACATTGGTATACATAAAACGCATTGGCGCATTGGTCCAACACTTGGTATTGGTTTCGATTTGTATGTTTGGTTTTAAAACTATGGCATAATGTTGATGGCGCGAATGGTTTATCCACTTGAAATGGCATAGTCGTAGCACTTATGCGTTGTGATTTGAATAGTTGAAAGCGCTGACGGTTGTACCATTGGTAATGACTATTCTTTATGGCCAGCAAATAGCTCCACCACCTTCACACGATGTCATTAATGCCTTCCCTTATCCTTGTTTCACCTCTGCTAGCTTAGGTAAGCCTTCGGGTGTTTTGTTCCTGTGTGTGTTGCGTTCAAACCCTGGCTCATTCACATCGCTTACCGTGAACCCTGTTTATGGAACCAGTGGTGCGAATTGAGCTGAACGGTAGTCAAGACTTTCTACTGTTCGACAATGCTCGGAAAGATTTGCAAGATAATGGTTGGCTCACCTTTGTACAACGTTTTGAGGGTTTTAATCTATTTGTTGCACAGAAGTTCGCCCTGACTTTTGATGGTTGTAGGGACAAAGTAGGTGACATTTAGCTTGAAATAAGTGAAGAGTTCATTAGCTCTGCCACCGAGTTAGCGTCCATGGGACAGCGATGGTTTAAAAACTCTAAAGTGGAGGAGGTTCCATGGCCTTTGTTGTTCATCTCACGAAAGGTCACCTCCTGTGATAGAGGTATGCTGATTTCCACGCTTAAACCAAGATGGCATGATCTTTTTATGGTGGTTAAACAATTCGTAACCTGTGAGGGTCGGTGTGGACTGGTTTTCCTTTATCACCTTCAATTGTTACTGAATTTTATGGGTTATCCATTGAATATGCCTTTTTATTTCCAGCGAAGTCTTTATAAAATGTCAAAAAGGTTTAAACGAGAAAAGGCCGATAGTATCTTGTTCCACCACAGCCTAATCAGACTCATCATTGTTCATCACTTAAATCTTCACGGTGATAGTTGGCGAGATTTTATCTCTCGAAATGGTTTTGATGATATAGAGCCTGTCCAAATTGACAAGCCTATGGTTAATGAAACTAAGGTCTGGCCACCCGTGCCCTTCCACGTCCTACTGCCCTCTCCTAAACCCTCGGTCGACCCTGATATTGACTTACCTGACATTGCAATAGACAAGACAGAGACTGTTAAAAAGCCTGTGAGAAAAAAGGTCAAGGGAAACCCTACTGTCGACGGCAAAGGTAAAAATAATGCTAGACTCATATCAAGAATGGCCCAGAATAGACCTAAACCTAATCCTAAGCAAAAGCCCATAGTCCTCAGTGAAGATTCAGACTCTGACATAGAACGCTTCCTAGCTAGTGATTACCCTTACTCCCAAGGTTTGTGCTTCGAGCCACCCTATGACTTCGTTTCTAATTTTCCCCCTTGCCTAAGGAACAATCCTAGCTACCCTGGGATCAAGCTACCTAATGAAACCCTCGTCAATTTAACCAAACCTCACCTGCATTTTCTAAGCCCAGACAGTCATCATGTGACCAATGTGATGTGTGGTTGGAACGATACTATATAGACGTTCCCTTACTTCAATTGAAAATCAAAGCGTTGTAAAACCAAGTTACAGTATTGACAAGCCAAAGGGACAAGCTTCAAGCAAATGATAGGAAGCAGAAAACCACTGGTTCCATCATTTTTAGGAATGTCGAATCGGCTACAGTTGTCGTCAATTCCAAAATGTCATGATCAAGTTCTCTGCTCGTCATCCAGGTATGAATTTAGGTATCAATTCCGTCCTATGAATTGCCAGATTAATATAATGATTTGAGTTTGGTTTTCAAATAGCTCTATCTATTGTTCAAAATGACTCTGTTATAGCCATATCAAAAATGGTTATGTTGTTCATCCTGTACATTGTTTTCATTTTGCTAAAATTAAATGAGGTTATGATTTGGTTAAATGATTTGGTCGTGCCCAGTTTAGCAATTGTTTGGTTTTCATTTGTTTTGATTCGTTTGACTGTTGGTGTGAGTTAACGAAATCAATGGTTTGCTCTCGATTGGATTTTGTTTGTATCTGACCTGTACAAGAGATTTTTATGCTAAAATTAGAGCACGATCATGTTTTGATTTGGTATGATTTCATTATGGTTGGATTATATCGGCTCTGATTTAGTTTGTATGCTGTGATTTTAGAACAACTTCGTGAGTTTGAATTGATGTGATGTAGTCCTCTAAATCAGGAATACAACTCTGATCGACTCCGATTTGGAAAGAACGACTCTGTTTTGTATGGAAATGATATTCTCATTTAAGCCTGTGCAAAATATATCTAGACCTGAATCATGGAACTGTTTTGATTCACAACGACTATGTTAAACTCCAACTGTTAGATTCGCTCTTGTCTTGATTGGATTGTTGTGTATCTTCAGTTAGCACGATTGATCTTATGAATTGGATTCGTATCAAAAAGAGACTTGATACTGCTCTGTTTGATTTTAATTTTCAAAATGAGTTGGTTAAACCCAGATCGACATATGTTATCTCTGTCGAATTTGGTTAATAGTTCGTTTTGAAATGAATTCTAGAAATAATTTCGTTGATTGTCAATCGATTTTGTCTGCCCCAATTAGCAATAACAAACAATTGGACAAGTTCTACACCCTGTTATAAACTTATTGATCCTGTTATGATTTCATTTGAGTTAATTTACATACCAGTTTTGATTGGATTCGCTAATGACATGGATCGTTGGTTTATGTTAATACAATTATATCAGTTTGAGAAAATGATCTTGTTTGGATTCGATCGTGTTTCCTGTTGATGAGGTAGCATAAACGATTGCTTATGATTTGTTTAACTGTATCGATTTCAATTGGTTATGAATCGATTTCATTACTGTCGGTTATCCAACATGATTTCGTTTACCCGATTTTGTGACAACAAACAAAATAGAGTACACGCATCTCTGTAGTCATTTGATTGATCTCAGTCTTGTTTGATTTCAAATTAGTATAACAATTTCAATTTGAATAATTCGTTTGTCTTTCAAATAAGCTATTAGATACTTGTTAATTTTAATTCTTTAAAGATTTATATTGATTTTAATGCTGATTTTGTGTCTGATTTAGACCAGCTACAGAATCGCAAGATTCTGTAGCTAGTATATAGAATTAGATTTTTTTATCATTTTTATCAACAAAATATCCTCCTAACTTGTCCATTTTTTACTCTTTTCAGGTACATCCGAATTGCATTGGACATGCTGTGGTAGTCTAGGAGATATTTGTGTGATTTAGTTTTTATTTTAGGTCCCTAGTTTAGCCAGACTTGGGATATTTCCCAGATTTTTTGTAAACTGTTTTGATAACTTCCACAGGGATGTTTTACCTTGTGGAAGGTCTTTAAATACTTATTATTTTTTGTAATAAGGGGAATCCTCACTTGTGGGAGAACCAGGATATGGATTTCTAATACAAACTGAGACGAGAGTTGATGTTTTGCTACAGCTTTTGCTTTTCAATATATCAATCTTTTGTTTCAAGTTTATGCATGTCACTTTGTAGTTGATTATAGACTACTTTAGCTATCATAATCTATTGCAAAATGATATGATTTAATTAATGTGTTATCCATATCTGATTTATTTCATTACTTAAAAATACAACAATTACTTTGTTTCAGTTAATGAATCACAAATTTCTCTTCTTCGTTAATTGAATCATTTCGTATAGATCTTTGCATACAGGTGTATCTAACTGTGAAGATTTATAAATCATAAGATTGTTGTAATTTTATGTCTTGTTTGTCCTGTAATCATATTTGAAGAGCACTGCAGCTTTTTGTTTACGAGAAGCTCCTGGATAATTCGGTGTGGGTTTCCTCCCTCCGATCAGCTGAGACAATCATTATACACAGGACAAACCTGGAGCATTTCTTCARGTYAGTTTGTTTTTTTARGTATTTAATAGTTTKTTTGTTAGTATATTAGTAGTTTAGTTTAGTTAGTTTTTTTTTGTTTTATTTCTTTTCATAAAATCGTAAAAATCAAAAAACAATAGCTCTCACTGTCTTAGGACAGAATGCAAATGAGTTTTTCAGGTTTTTATTCAAATCTGTAAGTTGTAAATATTGTACATTTTGTGAATAAGTTTTATTTCAGTTAGTAGTTAGATATTTAATTTCTTAGAGTTAGCATAGTATTAGTTAGTATATTGTATATAGAATAGTTAGATTTGTTTTAGTTTGTTTTAATAGTTGTTTTTAGTTAGATTAGTTAATTTAGAGTAGTTCCCTTTTTTGTTTTCTTAGCACCTTAGATCGGCTAACGGAGCCGCTAAACCCATTAGGGTGGTTCACTCTAAATGGCTTGGGTTATTAGACAACCCCAGATCGGTTCCACTCTCCCAGTTGACGGACGGTCAATTTCGCCCATCAACAAATGGCGCTAGATGGAGGGCCTGAATTTAATTAATGGCACGAGGTGGTCGCAAGACTCCTCCTCCACCTAATCTCTCACCCATAGTGACTAGAAGCCATTCCAATGATAATATTCCCCTTCAAACAGCAACTACATCAATCGACGATCCACAGATCGCAGTTGAGCGAGAAACCCCTAATCCTACAAATGGTGACCATTTATTAAAACACACAGTGCCTTAGCTCGTTTGAGGCAACCAAACCGTCCATGGGGCCAACCTTTAGATTTCTCTGATATCAGAGAACAATTAGGAGGCACTAACCTCACTATGAATCCTTCAGATCCAATCCTAAATACTGTTGCAGGAGGATCTGGAATACCTCCTTCACCACCTCCATCATCTCCTTCCTCTTCTGGAGGAGATTCCTCTGACGAAGGCAATTCCCCTTCTCAACCTTCCACACCCACAACACCAATGGCAAACTAGAACAACCCTGCTAGACCTTGGCTTGATCAGGATGCTGTAGTTGTACTTGGAGCTCAACATCCTTTACCTAAACACCCGAAGAAATGGATTCCCAAGTTTGACCCTAACTCTAAACAGATCGCTGAAGATCACATTAAAAAATTTATGTTAGCCATAAGACTCCGCAATGTTGAACATGAAGACGTTGTCTATAGGTTGTTCCCCTATACTTATGAGGGTAATGCATCCACATGGTACTTTTCCCAACAACCCCATACCATCGTGTCTTGGGAAAAGTTTGAGTCATGCTTTTTGGAAAAGTTTGGAGACGATAAGCCTCCAGAAGTCCTAGTCATGGACCTTTCTAGCTTAAGAATGAACCCAAAAGAAAAAGTTAAAGACTTTAATCAAAGATTCTTAACACTTAAAAACCGAATCCCTCCTGATTCCATGCCTGCCAAGAATCTTATAATATCTTACTACACTAAAGCTTTGCATCAAAGTATAGCTATTTGGGTTAAATGATCTAAGAACGCCACGTTTTTAGAAGCCTTCGAGGAGGCCAACCATATTGAAAAAGATATACTTAGTCTTAAAGACTCTACTAGCAACAAAACAGAGACTAGTTCTTCTTCCAAAAAAAGATCGAAATCCTCCCCAGACCCACTCAAAGTAAAACACAACCTCAAAGCTATGATTTAGAAAACTTAACTAAAGTTGTTCAAAAACTGTCAAATCAAGTTATAGACTTAAAAAGGATGACCGAAGAAGCTTCCTTGAGAAAAGGACCTTACAAGCTCCCGTTCCAAAATCCTTTTCCTACCAACCGACCTAATCCAACCACCTAAGGCCTTAATCTAGAAAGTCTGCAATGCGCTCTTCAAACAATTCTAGAAGCCCAAGATAACTAGATGCCTCCTGAGATTCCTAAGGAGGTGGTTGAACAAGAGACAGTTCAAGAAGAAGAGTCTTCTCCAAACATTTTTGGACAATCCTCAGATAACATCTTTCAAGCTAACTTCAAGACAGTACATCCCTATAATACCAGGAGTAAGACAACAAACAAACCTTCTTCCGAAAACGCTACAACTTCGCCTCCAAAGAAATCTAAACCAGTTGAGACTAAATAGAGCAATGTGAACCCCAACTTAGATTATGATGTAGTTGAAGATCTTAAAAATTTGAGAGCTAACATTTTTGTTTATGAGTTATTGAAATTTCCATTTCTGCTACAAAAAATGTTACTGAATATCTCAGAGAATGGCAAAAATGGTAATTCAAGAAGTAACAAGGTTGTGCAAAACAAAGTTCCTCAGAAGAATTCCACTAAAAACAATCCTGATCCTCAAGATAAAGGAAGCCTTCCTGTAAATAATGTAAATAATGTAGATAAAGTAGCTTTAGAAAATGCGAGTAAAGAGCCACAAACTACCACTCTTAGTACTCGCAAAAATGTACCTCCATTTTTGTTAACTTTTGAAATCTTTAATAGAAACGTGCACAATTGTATGGTAGACTCTGAAGCATCATCCAATGTGATTCCATGGTCTGTATGCCAGAAGATTAACACTAAAGTTGAACCATCTACTTTAAAAATCATACAACTTGATCGGACCAATGTTAAAGTTATAGGCGAACTAAAGAATGTGCTAATTAGATTATCGTCTAACCCCAAGGTCCATCAAGTCATTGATATTATTGTTGTAGATATTCTAGAAGTGTATGGTCTGTTTTTAAGCAGGGATTGGTCGGAGCAACTACACGGCTATTTCATGACAGACTGGTCTCATCTATGGCTTCCAGACAATGGAAAGCCTAACAAGATCAAGGTAAATCGTGAACGCTACCTTAAGTGCACGGTCACAGATTTGAACGATCCCAACGAACCATTTACACCTTTTGCTGATTCACCCGAAGTACAAGGGATGGACACCTTTTTTGGCAACTTCATGGCCAAGGCTTCAACTATCACCAATCCAGAACAACAATCCGAGATTGTAGCATATATGCAGCCAATAGCTTCCACGCAACGGTCTCAGGTACCCGATGGAAATCAAATTTGGTCTCTTTATTTTGGTGGGTCAAAGTCCAAAGAAGGAGCTGGAGCAGGATGCGTTATTATCGATCTGACAAGTAACAAAAAATTGATTGCATGTAGGTTGGAATTTGAATGTACTAATAACACTGCAGAATATAGGCTTTACTGCAAGGTCTCAGAAAATCTTCGGATATGAACATTCAAAATTTGACCGTCTTTGGTGACTCTGAAATAGTGGTTAGATAGGTAAGAGATTCTATCCACTGTCTATCTCCGCATCTCAAAAGATACCAATATGAGGTATGGAATTTGATGAACAAATTTTCTGATTTCAATATAAATTCCATTCCTAGATTGAATAACTCTGAAGCAGATTTACTAGCTAATGTAGCTTCTAAACTCTTTCCTGCAGAAGGCTTGTCCCCAGATGCATTCTTTGTTGAGCTATTGTTCATACCATCCATTCCCGACAACATCACAAACTAGAGAGTCTTTGACGATGATCAGCAGATTATTAACTTTTTGCACATGGAAGAAACTTTTCAAGGCGCGGTGATAGACGAACACACACACGACGGTAATTTGCGCGATTTCACGGTAATACCAGATCCGAGAACTCCAGAATCTTCATCGGACATGGTAAACTCGATCCCTAAATCTGTAGTTAGATTAGAGAAATTTTATGATCTTCAAGATAAATTTAAAAAGATGGTCAACTATAAAACCAATAGTTCCTCGTTATCTTATGAAAAGGTAAACTTAGGAACTAAGGACAATATGAAGTGCATTAATCTAGGGATAGGATGTTCTGAACAAGAAAAAGCTTCATTTATTAAATTGTTCAAAGGATTTAAAGATGTCTTTGCATGGACATATGATGTCCTTAAAACGTTCGACCCCAACATCATATAGCATGTCATTCCTATGAAGCCCCAAACCTTACCCTTTCAACAAAAACTGAGGAAAATGCACCCTAAGCTCGAACCGACCATTTAAAAAGAATTGAATAAACTCCTAAATGCTAAGATAATTTTTTCTGTTAGGCACACTCAATGGGTTTCTAACCTTGTCCCAGTCCGGAAGAAAAGTGGGGAAATCCAACTTTGCGTCGATTTTCGAAACCTTAATAGAGCGTTTTATAAAGACAACTATCCTGTCCCACCCATGGAACAGATCCTTCAAGAGGTATATGGTTCTGAGAGCCTATCCTTACTGGATGGTTTCTCGGGATACAACCAAGTCCTGATGTCTCCACCAGACCAACTTAAAACTACCTTCTGTACCCCATGGGGCACTTATGCTTATCGAAAAATGCCCTTTGGATTGATTAATGCTAGTGCCACTTTCCAGAGAGCAATGGACATTGCTTTCCGAGGCTTAATCAATCAGTCCGTTGTAGTTTACTTATATGATGTTACCACATTTTCTAAAAGAAAAAATGATCATCTAGCTCACTTACGAGCCGTTCTACAATGATGTCGTAAATACGACATTTCCTTGAATCCTAAAAAATCCATCTTTGCAGTAGAACAGGGTAAACTCTTGGGATTTATTGTGTCTAGTGAAGGGATGATTATCGACCCCGAAAGGACTCAAGTCATCACGAAACTTCCCCCTCCTACATCCAAAAAATCTATGCAGTCTTTCTTAGGATAGATTAACTTTGTGAGAAGATTTGTCCCCAGCTTCTCTGAAATGATCAGACCTTTGCAGAACCTAATTAAGAAAGACACCCAATATCACTGGGGACCCCTAGAAAATCAAGCTTTTAATGCAATAAAGAAGGCCATAATAGACGCTCCGTCTCTCATGAGCCACCGTCCTAACCCAAAAGAATGTCGAAAACAATGAAGTACCCATTGCCTTTATGAGCTCTACTTTCAAAGGTGCCGAACTTAATTACCCAGTAGTAGATCGGCAAGCCTATGTTGTTTTCAAAGCAGTCAAGCACTTCCGGTCCTATCTTTTGAAGTCTAGGACGAAAGTCATTGTCCCCTACCCAGCCGTCAGGAACCTGTTAGTGCAGAAGGAACTAGGTGAAAAGAGAGCTAACTGGGTCACCTCCTTGTAGGAGTATGACTTAGAAATCACCCCAGCTCAGATAGTGAGAGGCCAAGGGTTATGCAAGTTAGTTGCTGATTCAACAGTAGGACAACAAGAAGAAAGTGATACGTCAAACATAGGACAACATGATCAAAATCTAATATGTTGCGCACAAAACCCTGTCAGCCCTTGGTATGATGATATAAAATTCTGTCTTGGTATGAAGGGTCGGCCCCCTGTCACCTGGATCCCGCTAAAAGAAGAGCGTTGAGATTAAATTATGCCTCCTTTCATCTGGTTAATGGTATCCTGTTTTGTCAAAGTTTTGACGATGTACTGATGCGCTGTCTTGAAAAAGACGAGGCAGAAAAAGTCTTGCTAGAGTTGCATGCAGGAGAAGCTAATGGTCATTTTGGTGGTGACACCACTGCCCATAAGGTTTTAAGAGCTGGTTATTACTGGCCCACGCTTTTTAGAGATGCCCATGCCTTGTGTCGTAAGTGTATTATTTGTTAGAAAGCATCAGGGTGGTTACAAAAACCAGCCTTTCCTTTGCAGCCCATTTCAGTAAACTCTCCTTTTCAGCAGTGGGGCCTTGATATCATAGGTCTGATCAACCCCCCATCCTTACAACAGCACAAGTTTATTGTGACAACCATATATTACTTTACCCGATGGTCTGAAGCTATTGCGTTAAGAACTGTCAACACGAGTCAGGTAATTGCCTTTCTAAATTCGAATATTATCACTCATTTTGGTATCCCTGACTGTTTAGTGTTCAATAATGCTTCTTACTTTTCCTCTCTTGATATGAGTGAGTTCGCTTTGGAAAAAGGAATTAAATTGAAGTATTCTTCTAGTTATTACCCTCAGGGCAACGGATTGGTAGAATCGACAAACAAGAACTTGATTAAAATTATCAAGAGAACGGTGGTTGAAAATCACAAAAACTGGCACAATGCACTATTGAACACGTTGTGGGCTGATAGGGTAACACCAAAAGCTATTGTAGGTAACTCCCCCTTTTTTCTCGTTTATGGCAGAGAAGCAATTCTGCCACCTCACATTCTTCTTCCTTCGCTATAGTTGTCACAGAAAATCCAAGAAGAAGATTGTCCCCCTTTGGAAAACCGAATTAACACTTTGATGAAGCTAGAAGAGGTAAGAGCCCAAGCCAAACGTAAGTTAGATCAACATTAACTATTGGTTAAAATCTGGTTCGATTCTAACTCTTCTTCTGATAGGAATTTTGAAGTAGGTGATCTCATCTTGAAATGGGACAAACCACATGAGGGAAAGGGAGAACACACTAAATTTCAAAACCTATGGCTTGGACCGTTTTTAATTGCTGAAAAGTTGGGTCCCAATTCTTTTCAATTGCAGAATCTTAAGGGGCAGCTTGACACCTATCCGGTGAATGGCTAGGCCCTAAAAAGATACTTTGCTTGACAACAACCCTTGTATATTATGTACATATTTTGCTTTTGTTTTATTTTTCGTTTGCTTTTTCGTTTGCTTTTGTTTTTTATTTTCTCTTTGAGTTTATCAGATTTTGTTTTTTGAAATACACATACCTGTATACTGAGCTATTCAGACAAAGAAAACAAAAAATTCCTTCACTGAAATAACTGCTTAGAAAATTGTACAAACATTAATGGTATATTTCGGAAATTTATATCTGTGTTGGCAAAAGTCTATTGTTTGAAAGAAGTTGACTGATTTCGATCTCTGAGTAAAGATTGTCATGATCATCTATCATCTTTTTACACTGTCCCTATTCCTTAAGGGAATGACTCAAAAGATGTCTCCCTGCCTTAGCAAGTTGTTTTTGTAAATGAAACATCTCTGGATCTTAATAAAGTGACTCAAAAGATGTCTCTCTGCCTTAGCAAGTTGTTTTTGTAAATGAAACATCTCTGGATCTTAATAAAGGACAATTCTAAAAAATTCTAATGAGGTCTGAAAAAATATGTTAAAATGTCATGATTTTCAGCGTCACCCCGCTCAACTATATATCTTTGAAGAAGAAAAAAAACAAAATAAATTATTAATAGAGCCGTGGGAAGTGCTTGTAAACCTGTCGGGACGCTGAACAGGTCTGCTGGCAGCGGGTAAATGCATGCATGATGCCAAGACAACTTCGTCGGGGTACTGAACAAGCCCGCTGGCAGCGAAGCAATGTTAGGTATATGAAAATTTGCAAATAAGAAACCTCTTTAATGTCTTTTATTCCGATTCAGAACTTCTTGGCAGGATACAGATGTTGGAGTGGGTTAAATGGCAACCCTCTCGAGGCTATGGATGCCTGCTAGCAGCAGTGGCTCTGTCAACAGTATTGGAGATTTTATCATTAATATCATGACTCGTTGGTCTTAAGATTGTTATTTGTTTTCATCTTTTAAAACACTGCTGGAATAGTTGGTTAATGATGATGTTTATACGATTTTCTGGTTGTTTTTTTTGAGTTGGAATTATCTTTGCTGTCCTAATCTGAATTTGTTCCTTTTGGCAGAGATAACTGCTTCTACCAGTGTGTCACCATTGTTGGCAGCCAATTCACATTTTTCCACTGTCTTATAAGCTGCCTACACCAGTTTTTGCAAACCTTAAATTTTTGTCGCAATTCTCAAATAACAACACTTTTATTTTTGCGATATTTGCACACTTACCTTCGGTTTTTTTTTCACAACTGTAAGCGTGAAAACTTGGTCTTTCAAAGTCGCATTAAAACCATTATTGAATTGTCGTTATCATTCTTGTCGATATATCTATTGCGCTTACATTTTACTTATCATTATGCAGTTGGCAAAAACCCTTTTAATCTGCACTCATTTGACATTCTTTGATTGATTATGTAATTT
>JASDQU010242404.1:63568-73827 GCA_032191745.1 Picea mariana | reverse complement strand
CTCAAGAGAATCAAGAGAGTCGAACCAATGACCAACAACAAGCAAGATAAACTCATGTCTAACTCTAGATGAATTGAACTAACCCTCAAAGCTATATGAAATTCTTTTTTATTTGTTTACAACTTTTTCATTTTTTCCACTAATAACAAATATTTAACATTCATTTATTTCTTATAATGAATATAAAATATATAAATAAATATTACATAATAATAAAATGTTAATTAAATAAATTAAAGAATATAATCTAGTTAAAGATACAACTTTTCATTATAATGACTATTTAATGTTTATAAAGTATATTGTCATAAAATTTAATTTATTGGACAAATTATTTATTTATATAGAGTTTTTTATGTTTTTATTTTTTGAAGATAAATTTTATAGAAAAAATTTTGGGCGCTTTCTCACATTTTGTCGATGGTACTCAATGTAAACCCATCACCACTAATTATGGTACTTGATTTGATAAAGAAATTTAACAAGGCACACAATAGAGAAATAGCGAATCTCAAAGATTAACCTCAAAAACTCATGTATAAAACTCAAAGCATTAAACCATTCCAATTAACCCACCAAACTTAAATTCTTTTATATTATTTTTCTTATATTAATTTTTTTTGTAAATAAACTATTATTCATTACATTTTCATCATTCTAATCACCTATTATAATAGAGACTATAATATCAACTAGTAAAAATAAGACATGTTACAATGTTTTTAGTGTACATTAATTTTATCTAGATGTTTCATAAACATCTCATGAGAAATCTTAAATATTTAAAGGCAAGATAAAGACTTTCAAGTAATTTTGAATGGAGAATTTTAGAGTTATAGATTTATATAATATCATGTATTGAATTAACCCCATATCCCCATCATACATGGTAAGAATAGATATTTACTCATAAAAATAAAGGGTTTGGCATGCCTAATCATATGTAGAGCTATTTGATTTTAAATATATGTAAGATGAGTTTGATGTCATGGAAACCCATTGTCTTAGATTTAAATATGGAGAGTAAGATGTGATATAAACTAGTCACTATTTTTGAAGGTGCAAAAGGTACATTGTAATAATATGAATAGGTTAAATTTTTTTTTTAAATGTATTTATAATCTGAAATGATTTGAAAATATTGTATATTTTTTTAATAGAAGAAGGGAAAACACATATTAAATTTATATAGACTAATTAATTTAATTTATATTATATATAATAGTATCTATATAATATAACAATTAGGCAAGGAAAAGCATAGAATGTTAAATGCTAAGAACTAAAGGCTTATTTTACATGGAGCTTCTTTTTAATTAGTACTACTATAGCTTAGACATGGTTGTGTCATTCATAAACGTCATTCCCCTTTAGTTGTTGCTAATGTTTATATGCTTTGTGGGTCTGTTTTCTTTGGTAGGAAACTATAGAGACAATAAGCCATATTAAAAGTCTTTCATTCATAGTTGAACTACACTATGTAATCTTGTATCAATGTGCCTTGGTAGTTTGTTGTGTATTTCTTCCCCAAAGAATTTTGCAAATCCAAATTAATATCATTGATTCCATTTAATATGTCTTAATTTGTTGCATAAGCAATATGTTTCACTTGTAGTTAATTAGATATATGTAACTTATTGCAAAAACAATTTGTCTTTGTATCTACAGGAAGGGGTCATGGCTAAACATGATCCAAGACCATTGATCAAAATGAAAAACTTCAATCATTATCTTGAAGATGGATCTTCGAAGCATATTGTGTAGGGAATATGTTGTATTATGAATGTTTTATTTTATGAATTTCATAGATAAATTTTGGAATATGAAGGAAATATATCAGAGCCTTCAGCAATGCTCATACTTAATGCATCGACTAGCATACTAAAAACAACTTGATGAGGTAAGGACCAATGCAATAGGAGTGATAAGGACATCCAAGACTTGTGTAATTCAATTCTTGACCACCTAYACAACATATTAGGGATACAAGCAAACTCATATGAGCTTCCCAAAGAGTGGAAAACATATTCAATAAAGTTGGAAAGGTTTGAATCAATAGTTGAAGAGGARGAGACACATGAAAAATAATTGTTAAAAATATTAGAATAAGTAATGGAACTCAAATTCACTTGATTCATCATAAAATAAGCACCACTTATCTTAATCATATGAAAAATTCCAATATATAAAGAAATTTTAATATGATAGTCAGAATATAATTACCTTATATTTAATTAAAAAGGAGAAGAAATATATTAAGGGAAAGTGCCAATCATGGAAGCCCAAGCTACTAAAAATGTTAAATTCTTTGTTTATGCAGACACACATACAATGAATTGTTCCATTTGATTGAATATGTGAAATGGCTTAGTGATGATGAGGACTTGAATGAAAGAGAAGAAGAAGAACTCACTATAGCACAAAATTTGAAGAAATCCTTCAAACGCAATGCAATAGCCATATCTCTAGTATTTCCCTGTGCATAAGTGATCATATATATGATACAACATACACAAGTTAGCAATAGGAGGATTCTAAATGACTTGGGACAATGTGTTGGATCATTCACATCAACATACATTGAAGCTCACTACAAGATGTCAAGGGTGGAAATATACTACACCAACAAGTGGTAGAGAGTCTTTACTCATGACCATAACTACTATGACATCCTTGTTGATTGGTATGAGGAAGCGAGGACTTTCAAATCTCTAAGATGCAAGCCTTTCCCTCCCATACACATCAAGTTAGGCTACACATGGGTAGCCCAATTGGTAAGCCGGATCTATGGAGAGCAAGATGCAACTCGTGGGGATAGGCTAGGTGCAAGTGATGTATGAGATAACTAAGGGAGGCATAGTTTTCAACTAGGATGTTATCCTATCCAACACACTCACATAAGCTATAGGAAAGGCTCAAATAGATGCATTCTTAGGAACCCTATAGTTGTATATGTATTCCTTCCTATTGGAATTGGTTTGTTCTGGGTTAAGTTGGTATTGGTCCCCGGAGCAATGATGCAATCCCCTATTCATGTCTATTTCAAGGATTTATGGAAGAACATGTACAAATTTCAGTTTTCCCTTATTTATGATGGCCTCCTGGCCATTGCTTGAGCTCATGTTTGGCCATTGCTTGAGCTCATGTTTTGTAAACCCTACCCAAGGATATCTTTAGAGGCTATAGAAGTATTGAAGGACATTAGAGATTAGTACCTGGATGAATACTCAACCTATATAAGGATCTATGGTGTTACATATGCACCTTGTGCATTTCCAGCTTATGTGTCACATTTAACCACAATGTGAATAATTGTTTGGTAGATTCAAGAGCATCTTCAAATGTAATCCCTATAGTCCTCAAGAATGAAAAAATGTAGGATATGAACCAATAAGGGTGGGTGACAAAGCCATGTGTTATAGAGTTTTCCTTAAGTCCTCAAGAATGCAAAAAGGTAGGAGACAAGCCCATAAGGGTGGGTGAGAAAACCATGTATTATAGGGTTTTATGTATCATAAAAAAATAAGGTGTGTATTTGCATCCCTTCACCCTCGGAAGGGTTTTGGTAAGTGTGAAGGTGTGCATTTGTGTTTACACAAATTCACACTTTTATCCTAGGTGTTGGGTGGGTGGTGGAGTGTGAAGGTGACATTTTTATATGAGGAGTGAAGATGTGCATGTGTGTTTGTAGGGATGAATGTGTATATATGTGTGTTTCAACTTGTATGATCCTTGTACACACAAATGTAGATCCATACTTTATAGGGTTTTGTGTATCATACAAAATAAGGTGTGTGTTTGCACACCTCCACCCTTTGAAAAGTGGCTGGTACATGTGAAAGTGTACATTTGTGTAAACACATTCACCCTTAAGAAATGGATGATTGGTGGAATTATAAAATACTTTTCTATATAAGAATAAAGATATACATTTATATATTTGTAAAAGTAATATATATATATATATATATATATATATAAACCAAAAAATTCAACATATACAAATCAAAATATACATTTTTCATACAAGTTCATAGTTAAGAGATCTGTGCAAAGTAGATTCTGTAAACTGTAAGATTGTCAACAGCCCTCTTCATGGAAAGATAAACAAATTATTTTCTGAGTGGAATTGGTATTCGATAGAACTCGGTTCATTCAATCACCCTTTAATCTATCATTAATGTACCTTGATTTAGATCTACATCGCTAGCTATCCTCTGCTCTCCTATTGAAGCAATTAGTTGCGTCTTAGTCATAATTTCAAGTGCTGTAATCTGAACACTACTCTCTCTGATGTTGTTTAAAAGATATAAGCATTCAGCTGTATATATATATATGTCAATTCCTCTCTGACTCAATTGCATTACTCTCTGCTGGTATTGGAAAATAGAAATTAAATTTATGCTACTGCAAGCATGCAGCCATGCTTACTGCCTGCGCATAAATCTTGGCAATCCAAAATGCCCACAGGTAAAAGGTCTCAATTTTTGGATTAACGATCAAGACTGAGATTAACTTTTTTTTTAGTCCAAAGGAAGAAAGAAAGAGAGGCCAAAATCAGTGTGCAGAATAAATATTTAAACACATCTCAGTGTGCATGCATGCATGACAGCGTAGTTAAAGAAATAAAGAAAAAGCCAAGGGATTTAGAAGTAGTACTCGAGATGATCTCCGCTACCTCCCTGCACCGTGCTTCCTCCTCTTCATTGTTCCTGGCAGGCCTGGAAATCAAACAAATATTCATCTCCAGCCTGGACCATAATATAACTATTTTCAACCCTGAGAAAAGAGAATGATAGGCACTTTACCTTCTATTCCTCTGAGGAGGAGGAGGAGGAGGGGGACGGGGACTGTCATGAGATTTGGAATTCCAACTGCAAAATGGATTGTGCTCTTTTGTTGGATCGTCCATGCTTGGGATTTTTGTTGGATCGTCCATTCTTGGGATCAGATCACTACCAACACAGAAATAAATGCATGCAAACGCCAGACACTGCTGCTTTATTTATCACTGTTGCAACGCCTGCTTTATTTATTGCTGGGTTGTATGGAACGCCTGCTTGGGGTTGCGGTTTTCATGCTGAGATGGTACACTTCAACCCATGAACGTTAGAAAGTTAAAGAAACAGTGTAATCAGTCTACATACAAACATTTACTCGACTTAATTGTGTGATTAATTAATTATGGTTTAACCTCAAATTATATAATAAAAAAATTACTTAAAACTATGACTTAATAATTAAATTACAAGTTATATTTGAGAATTATGCTCGATCTCAACTAGAAGATATATATATAGGGGATTTAAATTTTGATGAAGAAATAACAACATTATGATGAGCTAAGTTCATATTGACATCACATGCAATGAGTTATAAATGTTTAATTAAATCGTTTAATTTATTTAAGTAATATTTGACAATTTTTTTTATCAAAACAAACATTTGAGTGTATTAGCTTTCACATTGTTTTTTCATATTTTAAATTAGTCTATAATGAAATATAATTTTATATCAATTTGTATTATAAAATAACTACCTACAACATAATTAATATTTGCAACTTAATTTTGGGTATCTAGAGATCTTATCCATAACCCATAAACAATCCTACCTATAGGTAATCCTACTGGTCTATGTGTAAACATAGGCAATCCTAGTGGTCTATGTGTTCTAAAACCACCCTCAAGTTATATTTGTTGGTTCACAATGCCATATATGTAGTCCATGAATTATCTATGTGGATCTCAATTGCAACTCCAAATTGTCCACAAATTATTCTTGTCGGCCTTTTTGCTATCCACATCCCAAATTCCCCAACAACCTGAATCAACTCTTTGTTGTAAATCTATAAAATAAAAATAAATAAAAAAGTCAATAAAACAATAACAATATCAATTAAAATTAAATTCAGAATACACTCTTCTTATAAACACCATGAAAACATCAAGAATCTCCATTTAAATAAATAAGATGAAATAAAACTACTTCACATGTAAGCTTCTTATAAACACCATGACAACATCAAGAATCTTCATTTAAATAAATAAAATGAAATAAAACTACTTCACATATAATCTTCTTATAAACACCATGACAACATAAAAAATCTCCATTTAAATAAAAAATAAAACTATTTCACATATAATCATAATAAAATGTTTACATGCTAATGTCATATCCAAAACTACATTTTATATCATTATCAATTACCACAACTTTTCATGTTGAAAGTAATTCCATTATTTATGCCTTGTGAAGGAGGTGAAACTTGACTTAAAAGGTAATTTCTATTTAATTTTTTTAATTTCTTAATAAAATTTAAATAGTAGGAAATGAAAAAACCTATTTTAATTACATTGATTTCTATTAAAAATCCAATTATTATCAAGAAAAATGAAAATTTATATTAATAATGTAATATTGTTAAAACCATTTTAGTTACATTGTTTTCTATCAACAGCAAAGTTATCATCAAAAAAAATAAAAAAAAATTGTATTAATAGTGCAACATTATTAAAACCTATTTAAATTGCATTGGCTTAAGTTATCAAGAAAAAATGAAATTTTATATTAATAATTCAACATTGTTAAAACTTATTTTAGTTACATTGCCTTTTGGCTTTTGTTAAGAGCAAAAATATAATAATAATAAATAAATAATTGTATTAATAACTCAACATTGTTAAGGTGTGGTGACCATGCAAGGTATCATTAGTTAGGTGGAAGAAAGAAAACATTATTTGACATACATGTCAAATGAAGTTGTGTTATTTGACATACATGTCAAATGAAGTTGTAGTTAACAAGTATACATGAGGGTGTGGGCAAAGCCAAATGAATAGAAAATCTAAGTATTGCAAGTTACTAGTCCATTAATAAGGTGTTTAAATCTCCCTAATTGCAAGTTACTAGTCCATTGATAAGATGTTTAAATCTCTCAAATTGGGAACTTCATATATGTTGGTTTATCTTTATAGTTCATGAATGTTACTTTTAAGGCATGATGCCATGATGTTGATGAATAAATTCTTGTGTCATTACAAGACTTATTTTATAGTAATTTCTAAAAAGTAAATGTTTATGGTTGTTACATTAATGCTTTCATGAATATTATAAAATACCTATTTCTATTTGAAATTGAAATGAAATATAAGTTTTTCCCCTAAAAAAAAATAAGATGTTTAAATCACTTTAAAGTATAAATATACATATTAGATTATCATAATTATACACGTGTTGATGTCTCAAAGTCAAAATATAAGAAGATTTAATATGTATTCTTTTTTGAATTGATTCACTTTGACAAAAATAAATTTAAAAAAAAATCATAATTTCATTCCTGAATTATTTAAATTGAAATTATATGTATGGACTTTTTATGTGTTACTTTCTTCAAAAAGAAAACCCAAATTCAGATCTCTTAACAATCTATACATACTTTTGAAAAGACAAAAATGGTTTTCAACATTTTAAACCAACCAAAAAAAATAAAAGTAAAACATTATCATAAACTACCTAGAAACGTGGTAACTATGCCTCCTACACCCTAAACCAACCAAAGAAAAATAAAAGTAAAGCATCATCATAAACTACCCAGGAAACTATGCCTCCTCTAAATTCCTCCAAAATCATAGTCCCTTTTGAAAAAATTGTATTAATAACCCAACATTGTTAAGGTGCAAAGAAAACATTATTTGACATACATGTCAAATGAAGTTGATTTATTTGACATACATGTCAAATGAAGTTGATTTATTTGACATACATGTCAAATGAAGTTGTAGTTGGCAAGTATCCATGAGGGTGTGGGCAAACCAAACGAGTAAAAGATCCAAGTATTGCAAGTTACTAGTCCATTATTAAGGTGTTTAAATCTCTCAAATTGGGAACTTCATATATGTTGGTTTATCTTTATAGTTCATGAATGTTACTTTTAAGGTATGATGCCATGATGTTTATGGATAAATTTTCGTGTCATTACAAGACTTATTTTATAGTAATTTCTAAAAAGTAAATGTATATTGTTGTTACATTAATGCTTTCATGACTATTATAAAATACCTATTTCTATTTGAGATTGAAAAAAAATATAAGTTTTTCCCATAGAAAAAAATAAGGTGTTTAAATCACTTTAATATATAAATATACATATTAGATTATCATAATTATACACATATGTGTTGATGTCTCAAAGTCAAAATATAAGAAAATGTAATATGTATTGTTATTTGAATTGATTCACTTTGATAAAAATAAATTTCAAAAAAAATCATAATTTCATTCTGGCTTATTTGAATTGAAATTAAAACTTTTTATTTGTTTCTTTCTTCAAAAAAGAAACCCAAATTCACATCTCTTAACAATTCATGCATATTTTTGAAAAAACAAAAATGTTTTTCAATATTCTAAACCAACCAAAACAAATAAAATTAAAACATTATCATAAACTACTCAAAAATATGGTAACTATGCCTCCTACATCCTAAACCAACCAAAGAAAAATAAAAATAAAGCATCATCATAAACTATCCAGAGACATGGTAACTATGCCTCCTCTAAATTCCTCCAAAATCATAGTCCTTTTTGAAACTTAGAGGGCTTCCTTTAAATTTAAGGGATCTACCTCCATTTTTATCTCCTCAAGCATATGGGAGAAAGAAATCTCATCAAAAGAATTGGACATCATTTTTATTTTTAACTAATCGTTAATAGTTCTAAGATATATGTTGGTTAATTGAAGAAAACCTTTCATGTGGTTGATAATTAAATTATCTCTTATATAAAGAGAGTCAAGGATTTGACTTGAGATCACCAATGTATATGCACTTACGTATATGATAATTAAAGTATCTCTAATATAAAGAGAATCAAGAATTTGACTTGAGATCACATATGTATATGCACTTACGTATATGTATATGTAAATGTGTATATTAGTAACAATTTTAATTATTATATATTTATGTTATTTTAAATTTTTATTTATTATTTTTTTAGTAGAAATGTTAGTTTGAATGGGTTTAATGGTTAAGAACATGTGTTTCTTCATAAGAGATCACAATTTCAATCAATCTAAGTAGACCTAATGATTAAGAATATATGTTTTCTCCTAAAAAGTCATAATTTTAATTTATTTATTCTTTTTGTTTATCAATTTTTTATTAAATAGTAAAGTAAATTCTTAAAATTGTAAATATTATGCAATTGTATTTTCAAATTTTTTTAACAGTAAAAGCAAATTCCTAAAACCATAAACATGATTTAAACTATGTAAAAAAATGGCAAATAAACATTTTTTTAAAGAACACTTTCATCTTTTATTATTTTTTTATGTAACAAAAGTTTGTAAAAATGCAACATGTAACAACATTTTTGGTGAAAATATGAAAGGTGTATCTTTTAAAATTATTTTCTTTCTTATTTTGGTATTTTTATATGTAATTATTTTTCTGTTATTTTGTTATTTTGATATATAATTATTTGTTTAGTCATTTTGTTATTTTATTAAGAAATATTATGTCTAGAGAGAGTAGTGCAGTAGTTGTCGTGGACTATTCTCAGTTTTTTTGGTATCTCTCTTGTGCGCTTTCTTTGGTAAATGTATGCTTCCATTAATAAAGGTATGTTTTCTTGGTATTGTGCTGCTACTGCAGCAATGGTGTTTCTCGTTATGGTTTATCTGTTGGTTCTAGTGTGGACTTGTCAGAATCATTCTATCTAAGAAAATGTTATTGTGCTCGGGGGTGGCATATGTGAATACCTATGGTTGGGTGACAATGATGTGACATTATCTATGGTTAAACGAGCATACCAAAATTTTAACATGGAATCAAAATTGGTTTCTTTCATAACAGTCTAATCGTTGGAAGGAAGATCCTTAGTTTCCCCCTTTGTCAAGCTTGTTGAACACTTATTGAACCCACTAAGAAGGTCACCTAAGGAGGGTGCATCTTTTCTCTGGATCAGATCTACAATCTTCTGAAGTTGAAGATCCAGTGGGAGATGAGGTAACACTAGTTGCAGTGCCAGTTGCAACACCAATTGCAGTGTCAATTGAAGCACCAGTTGTAGTGCCAATTGCAGCACCAATTGTAGTGTCAGTTGTAGTTCCTATGGTCCAGTGAAGTTTATGGTAACTCGTTGAAAGGATGCTGAAATTATTCTCTCTCTAGATCATCTCACTAGCCATTCTTTCGACAATTAGGGTTTCTGGTTTTGCAACAAAAACAAACCCTAACCCAAATTTGTTGGGCACT
>JASDQU010242404.1:21771-53949 GCA_032191745.1 Picea mariana | reverse complement strand
AATATGATTTTATATCAATTTGTATTATAAAATAACTACCTACAATCTAATCTTACAACACAATTAATATTTGCAACTTAATCTTTGGGCATCCAAAGATCTTATCCATAACTCATAAACAATTCTACTCATAGGCAATCCTACTAGTCTATGTGTAGACATAGGCAATCCTAGTCTATGTGTTCTAATCTTACAACACAATTAATATTTGCAACTTAATCTTTGGGCATCCAAAGATCTTATCCATAACTCATAAACAATTCTACTCATAGGCAATCCTACTAGTCTATGTGTAGACATAGGCAATCCTAGTGGTCTATGTGTTCTAAAACCACCCTCAAGTTATATTTGTTGGTTCACAATGTCATATATGTAGTCCATGAATTATCTATGTAGATTTTAATAGCAACTCCAAATTGTCCACAAATTATTCTTGTCAGCCTTTTTGCTATCCACATCCCAAATTCCCCAACAACCTGAATCAACTCTTTGTTGTAAATCTATAAAATAAAAATAAATTAAAAAGTCAATAAAACAATAACAATATCAATTAAAATTAAATTAAGAATGCACTCTTCTTATAAACACCATGACAACATCAAGAATCTCCATTTAAATAAATAAGATGAAATAAAACTACTTCACATATAAGCTTCTTATAAACACCATGATAACATCAATAATCTTCATTTAAACAAATAAAATGAAATAAAACTATTTCACATATAATCTTCTTATAAACACCATGATAACATCAAAAATCTACATTTAAATAAAACAATAAAACTATTTCACATATAATCATAATAAAATATTTACATGCTAATGTGATATCCAAAACTACATTTTATACCACTATAAATTACCCCAACTTTTCATGTTGAAAGTAATTCCATTATTTATGCCTTGTGAAGGAGGTGAAACTTGACTTAAAAGGTAATTTCTATTTAATTTTTTGAATTTCTTAATAAAATTTAAATAGTAGGAAATGGAAAAACCTATTTTAATTACATTGATTTCTATTAAAAATGAAAAATGAAAATTTCTATTAAAAGTGAAAAATGAAAATTTGTATTAATAATGTAATATTATTAAAACCATTTTAATTAATTTGGCTTCTACAACAAAGTTATCATCAAGAAGACAAAAACAAATTGTATTAATAGTGCAACATTATTAAAACCTATTTTAGTTGCATTGGCTTAAGTTATCATCAATAAAAAATGAAATTTTGTATTAATAATGCAACATTGTTAAAAATTATTTTAGTTACATTGCCTTTTGGCTTTTGTTAAGAGCAAAATTATAATAATAATAATAAATAAATAATTGTATTAATAACTCAACATTGTTAAGGTGTGGTGACCATGCAAGGTATCATTAGTTAGGTGGAAGAAAGAAAACATTATTTGACATACATGTCAAATGAAATTGTGTTATTTAACATACATGTCAAATGAAGTTGTAGTTGACAAGTATCCATGAGGGTGCACGGGCAAAACCAAACGAGTAGAAGATCTAAGTATTGCAAGTTACTAGTCCATTAATAAGGTGTTTAAATCTCCCTAATTGCAAGTTACTAATCCATTGATAAGGTGTTTAAATCTCCCAAATTGGGAACTTCATATATGTTAGTTTATCTTTATAGTCCATGAATGTTACTTTTAAGGCATGATGCCATGATGTTGATGGATAAATTCTAGTGTCATTACAAGACTTATTTTATAGTAATTTCTAAAAAGTAAATGTTTATGGTTGTTACATTAATGCCTCCATGAGTATTATAAAATACCTATTTCTATTTGAGATTGAAACAAAATATAAGTTTTTCCCATAGAAAAAAATAAGGTGTTTAAATCACTTTAAAGTATAAATATACATATTAGATTATCATAATTATACACATATGTGTTGATGTCTCAAAGTCAAAATATAAGAAGATGTAATATGTATTCTTCTTTGAATTGATTCACTTTGGCAAAAATAAATTTCAAAAAAAATCATAATTTCATTCCTGACTTATTTAAATTGAAATTATGTGTTGATGTCTCAAAGTCAAAATATAAGAAGATGTAATATGTATTCTTCTTTGAATTGATTCACTTTGACAAAAATAAATTTTAAAAAAAATCATAATTTCATTCCTACTTATTTAAATTGAAATTATATGTATGGACTTTTTATGTGTTCTTTTCTTTAAAAAGGAAACCCAAATTCACATCTCTTAATAATCTATGCATACTTTTGAAAAGACAAAAATGGTTTTCAACATTCTAAACCAACCAAAAAAAATAAAAGTAAAACATTATCATAAACTACCCAGAAACGTGGTAACTATGCCTCCTACACCCTAAACCAACCAAAGAAAAATAAAATTAAAGCATCATCATAAACTACCCAGGAAACATGGTAACTATGCCTCCTCTAAATTCCTCCAAAATCATAGTCCCTTTTGAAAAAATTGTATTAATAACCCAACCTTGTTAAGGTGCAAAGAAAACATTATTTGACATACATGTCAAATGAAGTTGTAGTTGGCAAGTATCCATGAGGGTGTGGGCAAACCAAACGAGTAGAAGATCTAGTCATTACAAGATTTATTTTATAGTAATTTATAAAAAGTATATGTCTATGGTTGTTACATTAATGCCTATTATAAAATACCTATTTCTATTTGAGATTGAAAAAAAATATAAGTTTTTCCTATAAAAAAAATAAGGTGTTTAAATCACTTTAATGTATAAATATACATATTAGATTATCATAATTATACACATGTGTTGATGTCTCAAAGTCAAAATATAAAAAAATGTAATATGTATTATTATTTGAATTGATTTACTTTGACAAAAAAAAATTTCAAAAAAAATCATAATTTCATTCCTGATTTACTTGAATTGAAATTATATGTATGAATTTTTTATTTGTTTTGAATTGATTTACTTTGACAAAAAAAAATTTCAAAAAAAATCATAATTTCATTCCTGACTTACTTGAATTGAAATTATATGTATGAATTTTTTATTTGTTTTTTTATTTAAAAAGGAAACCCAAATTCACATCTCTTAATAATCCATCATACTTTTGAAAAGATAAAAATGGTTTTCAATATTCTAAACCAACCAAAACAAATAAAATTAAAACATTATCATCATTATCATAAGCTACCGAGAAACATGATAACTATGTCTCCTACACCTTAAACCAACCAAAGAAAAATAAAAGTAAAGCATCATCATAAACTACCCAGAGACATGGTAACTATGCCTCCTCTAAATTCCTCCAAAATATAGTCCCTGAGGGCTTCCTTTTAATTTAAGGCATCTACCTCCTTTTTTATCTCCTCAAGAATATGGGAGAAATTTCATCAAAAGAATTGGACATCATTTTTAACTAATCGTTAATAGGTCTAACATATATGTTGGTTAATTGAAGAAAACCTTTCATGTGGCTGATAATTAAATTATCTCTTATATAAAGAGAATCAAGAATTTGACTTGATATCACCTATGTATATGCACGCACTTATATGATAATCACTTATATGATAATTAAAGTATCTCTAATATTAAGAGAGAGTCAAGAATTTGACTTGAGATCACTTGTGTATATGCATTTACGTATATGTATATGTAAATGTGTATATTAATAATCATTTTTAATTATGGTTATATATTTGTGTTATTTTAAATTTTTATTTATTATTTTTTTTTAGAGAAATGTCAGATTTGAATATATAATAATAAAAATATATTAGGATTAAATTAATATGTTGATGAAATGAAATCTATTTTTGGTGGGAGAAATGTTAGTTTGAATGGGTTTAATGGTTAAAAACATGTGTTTTTTCATAAGAGATCAAAATTTCAATCAACCTAAATAGACCTAATGATTAAAAACATGTGTTTTTTCCTAAAAAGTCACAATTTTAATTTATTTATTCTTTTTGTTTATCAATTTTTTATTAAATAGTAAAGTAAATTCTTAAAATTGTAAATATTATGCAAACTGTATTTTCAAATTTTTTTTACCCAATCTTAATTAAACAGTAAAAGCAAATTCCTAAAACCATAAATACGATTTAAACTATGTAAAAAAATGACAAATAAACATTTTTTTAAAGAACACTTTCATCTTTTATTCCTATATTTTTTTATGTAACAAAAGTTTGTAAAAATGCAACATGTAACAACACTTTTGGTGAAAATATGAAAGGTGTATCTTATAAAATTATTTTCTTTTTTATTTTGGTATTTTTATATGTAATTATTTTTCTATTATTTTGTTATTTTGATATATAATTATTTGTTTAGTTATTTTGTTATTTTATTAAGAAATATTATGTCTAGAGAGAGTAGTGCAGCAGTTGTCGTGGAGTATTCTCAGTCTTTTTGGTATCTCTCTTGTGCGCTTCCCTTGGTAAATGTATGCTTCCATTAATAGAGGTATGTTCTCTTAGTATTGTGTTGCTACTGCAACAATGATGTTTCTCGTTATGGTTTATCTATTGGTTCTAGTGTGGACTTGTCGGAATCATTCTATCTAAGAAAATGTTATTGTGCCTGGCGGTGGCATATGTGAATACCTATGGTTGGGTGACAGTGATGTGACATTGTCTATGGTTAAACGAGCATACCAAAATTTTAACATGGAATCAAAATTGGTTTCCTTCATAACAGTCTAATCGTTGGAAGGAAGATCCTTAGTTTCCCCCTTTGTCAAGCTTGTTGAACACTTATTGAACCCACTAAGAAGGTCACGTAAGGAGGGTGCATATTTTCTCTAGATCAGATCTACAATCTTCTGAAGTTGAAGAGCCAGTGGGAGATGAGGTAACACTAGTTGCAGTGTCAATTGAAGCACCAGTTGTAGTGCCAATTGCAGCACCAATTGTAGTGCCAGTTGTAGTTCCTATGGTCCAGTGAAGTTTCTGGTAACTCGTTGAAAGGATGCTGAAATTATTCTCTCGCTAGATCATCTCACTAGTCATTCTTCCGACAATTAGGGTTTCTAGTTTTGCAACAACAACAAACCCTAACCCAAATTTTTTGGGAACTTTCATTGAAGTGTTGGGCCTAATTTTTAGTTGTCCTAATGCACCTTACCCTAGTGCATCTCCAAATATCTTCAGATTGCAAGTTGGAGCACTTTGAAATTGTTGGGTTCGTCATTGCTTGTTGTTGTTGTCGAATGGTGTCGTTGCTTGCCTCTGTTTTTCGTTGTTGTCGGAGGTATGTATTTGTATATGTTTAAACTGTATCACTATCTTGAGGGGGTTTGCATGAGAAGGGATCTTTTGTCCAAGCAAAAAATCGTAGATCTAGGGGGATCTCAGATCCAACACATTCATAGGAACAACGCACTCCAAGTTTTATTGTTTTGACATGCCTCTAGTTGTTATGGAATTATTGTGATCTTATGAACATCCAGTTGTATATTGATTTGTTGAAGTCAAACCTCTGGTCAAATTTAAAGTTATAAGTTGACTTTAGTCAAAATATTAGATTGATTAAGGTTGATTTTTTAGATTTTATTTGCATTATATTCCCTAACTCAATTTTTTGTCGAGAAAGCATATTGTCTTAGTACAAGGGACATGTTGGAGAGAATAGTTGTCATCTTGAGTGAAGGAGACTCGAAAGAAAAGAAACAACACTCATTCTTAAATATAAGACTCTAGGTTCCAGGTTTGATTGATTAAATTGATAAGTTTCCAATTTGCACATATCAAGTTTGATAATTGCAACATTACAAGTAAACACTATAGTTGTGACAACAATCTTTGAAAGGTTTTATTATTTTTAGATACAATGAATACATGGTAGCATGTAAGTACTATTGATATAAATGATTATTGTACTTGTTTGCAAGATGAACTAACATCTCCTCTAGGAGATATTTCTTGTTTTGCTTCTAGGCAGGTCACCTTGGTAATGCTATGATTATTACCATGAATTTATATTTTATTCTTGTTAACATAGATATGTTCTTATGAAAATGTTATTATATTGGAAATACTTTTTCTCTTGTTGCTCTTGTCTCGGGCAGGTTACCATGGAGGAATGATTGGTCACAACACTGGAAGAATGTTGTTCTTATTTCTTATTTTTGAATTTTTATTTTGTCTCTTGTTCTAGGCATGACACAAGTGATAGCTTTGAAAAGGAGCTATTGTGATGATTGTTCTCGTTCTTGTTTTATTATAAGAGAATTATTCTTGTCTATTGTTTTCCCTTGTTGGTAGTCTTGTTTTGGGCAGGTCACATGTGATAACTCTGAGAGGGAGCTATAATGATGTTTGCAACATATTATATGGTATCTAGTGTGAGACATGGAGCAAACCATCCAAATAAGAAGTTGCATACACGACCGTATACATCCATACTGAAGAAGAAGAGGACAAAGAAAGGTACTTTTGCAAGATACAAAGTCTCTCATATGGAGATTGATTGTAAGGAGCATAAGGCTCCAAAGATGACCAAACAGATCCCTCTAGTTCAGTTTATCACTCTTCATATAATCAAGAAGAGTTAGTAGAGCCAGAAGGGCCTACCCAGAATCGTTGCAGTAACCAGGAAGAGACCAGCATGGTCCCATGACACTTTGCAGGATGAAAATATATATAGCATCGATGAGCCATATTGTGAGAAGGAGCATATGGCTCCACCAATGGTGAGGCAGGCGACCACACCAAGTACCAGCTCAGAAGGAGCTAGCGTTCAAAGGGATTCATCCATCACGATCCAGTAGGGAGGAGTAGCCTCCCCTAGACCGTTCATAGGAGATTAGAATTAGAGGGAGTCAAGCTTCAAAGGGAGCATGGAGACTCAGAGTGAGTCTTATCCCAGAGACAATCAATGGCTTATAGATTTTCATTCAGAAAATATTCCTCCTCGGATTCAGATGGGAGAGGGAGATGTCTTCCAGGACTGATAGTCAGGTGCCATGAGTTGAGGAGGATAGATCGAAACTTCAGAGGCTTCGAGGAGATATGAGACGTCCTTGAAAGATTCTCTTGTTTCAGTGACAGAGGAGGAAGCCAGTCAGAAGGACTCGGATATGGAGTTTTTCCTTAAGACCAGAAGGGAAGTCAGTGGTGACTTCCAAATTGATCTACAAGATCAAACATGTTGTTTATGGTAGCATAGAGATGTATAAATCCTTATTTGTGGCCAAAGGATTCTCCCAACAAGAGGGAGATGATTATGATGAGAAAATTGCTCCAGTAGTCAGAAGAAGTGTACATAAAGCAACCACAAGGTACATGAGAAGGAGTCTCATGTATGTATATTGAAGAAATATTTGTATGGGCCTAAGCAGGAACCGAGGGCATGATATGCTAGATCAAACAGTTTCTTGATGAGCTTGGGATTTACCAAGAGTAAAGAAGATTCCAACCTTTACTACAAGGTTGTGGATGGTGGACCAATGATATTACTATTATATGTGGATGACCTGTTTCTAACAGAGAAGAAGAAGCTTGTCGTTGACTGCAAGAGGAAGCTTGCTGCAGATTTTGAGATGAAATACTTGGGTATGATGCACTATCTCTTGGGTCTAGAAGTATGGCAGAGACCAGATGATATTTTCTTGAACCAAGGAAAATATGTTGTAGAGATTCTAAAGAAATTCAGAATGATGGATTGTAATGCCATGCCTACCCCGATGGTGGAAAAACCGAAGTTATTGAATGATACATATTCAAAGACAGTGGATGTCACCATGTACAGGTAGATTATTGGTTCATTGATATATTCAAAGAACACATGGCCTGATATATGTTTTGCAGTGAACACATTGAGTTAGTATATGGTTGAACCTAGAAGTGTTCACTTGATTGCAACAAAAAACGTGTTGAGGTATCTTAAAAGTACAATTGACTATGGACTCAGATATGTTTCAGATCGTGAGACAATCCTGCAAGGCCATACTAATTCATATTGGGTCGGTAGTGTCACAGATCAAAAGTGTACATCTGGATGTTGCTTCAGTTTGGGATCAGCTATGATCTCATGGTTCAACAGGAAGCAGACTAGTGTGGCACTCAGTACAGTTGAGGCAGAGTATATAGCAGCATGCTCAGCTAGCAACGAAGCAGTGTGGCTTTGGAAGTTGCTTGCAGGATTGTTTGATCTCAAGTTAGAGGTGACTTTATCTGGTGCAACAACCAGAGTTGTGTGAAGTTGTTGGAGAACCCGATGTTTCATGAAAATTCCAAGAATATTGAGATCAGGTGCCATTATATCAGATATATGGTGCAGAATGGAGTAGTGAAGCTCCAATATGTCACTACAGATGAGCATATAGAAGATGTGTTGACCAAGCCTCTATCAAGGGTGAAGTTTATGTACTTTAGGGACAATCTTGGTGTGGTCTAAAAGGAATTCCCTCTACGAGGGAGTGATGAGTCACATATGAGATTCTTGGGGAAGTAGCTTGCAGAGTGTGGCAGCAACGGGTGGTCATTTACAAGCACATTACTGACTGTGGCACCAATCATCATGACATCGCACAAGGTCAGCACATGTCGAGCCTTCGGGGCTGGCAAGTTTCCTAACTTTTCAATTTTGAGGGCTAACATGTGTGTTTGGAGGTGTTTCTTAGCCTTGGGTTAGATGGGTGGTGTGTTCGCACTACATCGCCTAACCTTTGTGGTTATATGCCTAGTCACTGTGGGCTAGATTCCTAGTGTGCCAACCAGAAGAACTAGCTCTAGGGCTAGTTGCCAGATTATGTGTGAGCTGGCGAGTTGCAATTGTCCAGAATCTGTTTGGATCGGGTAGTAGCGTAGTTTAGTGTGAACTTGATCAACTGGATAGTCACCTAGACTCCATTTGGATTGGGTAGTAGTGCAGTTTTGTGTGTGAACTGGCTCAGACTAAACATTTTCCCAAACTCTGCTTGGATTCGGTAGTAGCGCAATCTTGTGTAAACTGGCTCAGCTGCATATTCCAAACTTTGTGTGAGTTGGATGGTTGACTAGTCATGTATGAGCTAGATGCTCAGTTCTGTGTGAGCTAGATGAAATCCATTTTTACACATTATTTTTGTCACCCCTATGATCGTTAATGATGTAAACCCATCCTTTGTCTTGAGAAGGATCAATGGCTAGAATCTTGAAGAAGAATGAAGATACATTTTCCCAGAGAGATGGAATTATACTTTTCCTTTGTCAAAAAACCTTAGAAAAAGGGATCGTCGCACCTTGCTTAGTGTTAAGGGTGCGATGATCTAGGATCGTCATAGGTTGCACCACAGTGGCCTGTGACGTCGTCACAGTTTTCTCAATGTTAAAGGTGCGACGATTTTTGTACGAAGGAAAGAGAGGAATTTCTCAAAAGTTCTAGAATACAAGCTTCGAGGGTGAGGTGGCCTCCGATCGGTTTGGATCTGAGTTGCATCCCTGATCTCATGGAATAATCCTAACCTCCTCACCCTATCCTTTTCAACTTATAAAAGGAGAATATTTCTCATGGGAAAATCTTGTTGGCGAGAGCTTGATTGGGTTTTTGGATTTAGCTTGGAGCTTTGCTTTGTCAAGATAGATTATTGGTCTCAGAATCCATGGAGTAGAAGTGTGTGGGAAGCAAGGAACTGTTGGAATGGACCTTACAAAATCAAGGCATCTGGTTGTATTCTCCTTTTCATATTTATAATATATTAATATATTTATTTTCCATAAAAAAATTCTTATTTTATTGTATGCTTCCTTGATCACATACATAGGTTTTGTTGAGTATACATTGTTGTTTTCACTTTAGTGGCTTGTGTCTTTTTACAGGTTCAACATCCCATAAGCCTTGAAACGAAGCGAGGATAACACTAGCGAGGACAAACAACATTTAAAAGGTATGTCATTTATCTCTTGTTAGTTAGTATGCTTGATGATTGAAACTTAGGGAAAGTTTTATATTTTGTCTTTTTTGGTTCTAATTTCATGGTGAAACTAGGGATATCAGTTTGTGTCTGCACTTATTGATTATTCCGATAACAACCCTATAATTACATAGGGTCTGAAAGGATGATGAGTTTGTGCTCACTAGAGAGATGCTACATGTGTTGATGAGGCCCCAAATGCAGGATTGTGACATGACCATCAGATAGTCTGTGTGTGTGACTATGACAGAGCCTAAGTGGCTATGATGGTGATATTTGTGACATGATCTATTTGATCATGAGATGGCATGTGTGGCCATGCTACTTGACACATGATATGTTTGATCATGAGATATCATGTGTGGCTATGGTGATGCTACATGTAGACTGGTCTACAAGACCATGTAAGTCTTTCCCATGCCATGTGAGATGGATGGATGTGTTTGAGAGAATTACATAAAGAACATCTTAGTTAATACCTCCCTAGCTAAGAGGGAGTGTTGATGTTTTGGTAGTTGTGGGAGGTAGTAATCTCCAAGTGTAACATTTGTACTTAAAATAGAATATTCTGGAATTAAGAGAACTATTAAATGAATGTGTGAAAACCCAAGAAGAGAAGTTAGCCCAAGGAGAATAATAATAAATAAATAGAAGGCCCTAGAAAGAGAAGTCAGCCCCACCTAGAAACGTCACCTAGACAAGATAGTATAAATAAGGAGGCACCTATCTCATTTGGAGATACACACTCATCACTCACTCGGCTAGTGCACAAGTCTAAGGAGTTGCAGTTACAACATCATGAGGCTCAAGTCTGGAGAGAGTAGTGCAACAGTTGTCGTGGATTATTCTCAGTCTTTGTGGTATCTCTCTTGTGTGTTTATCTTGGTAAATGTACACTTCCATTAGTAGAGGTACGTTCTCTTGGTATTTTGTCGTTGTTACAACAGTGGTGTTTATGGTTAGGGTTTATCTATTGGTTCTAGTGTGGACTTGTCAGAATCATTTTATCTAAGAAAAGGTTATTGTGCTCAGGGGTGGCATATGTGAATGCCTATAGTTGGGTGACAATGATGTGACATTGTCTATGGTTAAACTAGCATACCAAAATTTTAACAAGTTTTCCTTGCATTAAAATCACCCATTAACATTACTTCTCCCAAGTGGTTGAATAGAGAGATCTTTTTTCAATGAGGCATATTGGTCTTCGTTGTCTAAATTGTTTCTTTTATATATCTTTGAGTTTTTTGGGGGATAATAGTAAGCAACCAACTTGAAAGTAACCTCCTTCTCAGTTATTTGCAACCAGATGTATTGATTTTTGGGGTCCTCTTTTACCACTTTTACAACACCACACCATTTTTCATTTATCGACATTGTAACTCCCTCGTGTCCTTTTATTGTCTCATTTCCTTTGTTGCAAATTGAATTTTTCTTGTACCCCTCGAAATTTGGAACCTTGCATCCATTGTGCTCATGCGTTTCTACAATAATGATAATATCTTTCCCCTCTGTTATGGGCCCCGACCCTGAACCTCTTCTCCATTGATAACCTCTGCAATTCCAACTTACTACTTGTAAACAGTTCCGTGGGGCCCTAATTTCCTATTTCTTATTTAAGAAATGATCATTTATTTGAGCCTTCCCATTATTCAACTATGCCCATTTTCCCTCATTTCTTATTGTTTTCACTTTTTCCCACTCCTTTCTTTGTTGTTCTTATTGAGCAAAAATCAAGTCCTCATCTAGGTAGATGTGTGTGCCTCTAAGAAATCCTCTATTTATAAGGATCATATTCTTATCATTTATACCTCTTAAGACAACTCTTACATGCCTATCTCTTCCTCCCTCTATCTTTTGACCAATCCTACTTTCCTGATGAATACACCCTGGCCACTTCAACTTATCTTTAAGGAAGTCCCTTGCGAGAATGTATGTCCTCTCATTTTCACCAAAGTCCCCCAGTCCTTTGATAATGATATTTGCATCCTTTCCTCGCTTAAAGTTGTCCTCACACATGGAGCAACCTTTACACAAATGTATGAATATCTTTATTACATTCTGGCCGCTTTATGATCCACATGGACCACCATCAAATCTTCTAAGAATATGAAGCCGTCATTTTAATTTTAAACCATGGCTCTAGTCTCACGAAGTTGTCATCCATGCAAATGGTTAAGAACATGTGTTTCCTCCTAAGAGGTCACAAGTTCAAATACATAGGGGGTAGGGTATGTATACCTTCGTAGACTTTACCAATCAAACTCGTTGGGAGAAGAGGGTCCTTGTCCCACAAACAAGGGGGTCTCATACACCAATTTGGTGTCTTGTTTGGTCGTGACCTTAAAAATAGATTATCATTATCAAATTGACACGTCGATCACAATTTGATGCACATGACTTGTGTCCTAATACATGTTGTTGCCTTGTATAACATGGAGTCGTTTTTATTTATCACATGGAGTGGTTGTGACATGGAATTGAGCTAGAACATGGGGACAATTTTATAAAGAATCTGAGTTGGTAAGAGTCATCAATCATATCTACAACATGTTACGAAGGTAGAGGGGTTCAGCTATGCCAAATGTTATTCCTGAGTCTACACTTAAGGCTATAAAGTGTAGAGTCTGAGCATCTAGAAAGAGTGGAAGAAAAGGAAGGGGAAGAAACAACTTCGGGGGATGAAGCTATGGCCAATATTTGAGTTGTCTTTGTCTAGCTTCCAAATATTCTTGAATGCTGATATCCTGCTCGATGGAGGCCCATGAACATTCGAGCTCTGTCCGAGTGGTGGTGGTCTTAAATATGGTATCAAAAAGATTCAAAGCGATGTTGGTTTGATCCGATAGACCGGGTTCGATGTTGGTTTGTCTTACGACAGGTACAGTCATGGGGAGAATAGAGATTTAAAAGAAGGTGGATTCTTTAAAGTGATTATCTCAACTTTAGATTATACAGGGAAAATTCAGTGAAGCCAATCGAAGGGTTTAACGAAACCGAAGGCAGTTTTCCGTAACTGAGTTTAAAATATTGAAACCGAGTGTGAAAACATAGAGCTGTCAGCAATGTGGGGCATCAATTTCGGAGGAATCCCACGCTGTGGCAGAAGAAGGAAAGACAGGAATACCTTGATGAAAGCATATAATGTAGAGATCTAAACAATTCACAGGTCTTGTACTTGCTAGTAGCCAATACAGAGGAAAAACTATAAATAATTAGATACCTAGAATCTGATCACCACAGTAGAAGTTATACTAAATTGCAGCTAAAACATTCATCAAAGACATATATGTAAAAAATGACATGAATCATGGAATACAGAGGAAAAACACATAACTCAATCTTGACGAAATATGGAGTCTTTAATTCTCTTTGTATTAATCCTAGCTTAAAATAACTTTCTTTATTACAATATACCACTGGCAAAAGGCCTCTTCTATTACAATCTTTTTTTTATTTAAACAAACTTATGAACATCTAGAGTTCCGATCATTCAGGAAAACTGTCAGTTACAAATGGAAAATTGGAGCGTTTCATCTCCTCATCTTTATCTTCCCTCATAAGGGTGGAGCACCTTCCTTTCTCTGCCCTTCCGGATCTAGAAATAGAACCAGTTGACATATGTCATTATTTAATGCTAGAAACCTGCCCCTTCGCCTGCTTGATGCAAATGACACACCTCTCCACCAACTGGGCTATCAACCTGGAAGGCTCTGATTGGTTGCTTGCTTCAAAGATTTAACAACTCTTCGCCAACTTTGGCAACCTTTTCCCTACTTGTCGGTCTTCCGTGATGATAGAGCATAATTGTAAACTTGGCTGCACTAGCCATTTGTCCATTTGGACCATATCAACCTGTCTTATCTGAGATATCTTCGCTTTCTCTTTCTCCACGTTTTCTTTGATGTCCAGTAGGTGCTTAGCTATATTGATTTTTCCCAACGTCCCAACACTGCTTTCCTTATCAAGGTCTAGCAAACTTTTACTTATCAAAGTGAATGTTTACTCACAAGAATTCATCACTTCATTAGCTCTCCCCCTGCTTTTTGATATATTCTTTTTCCATACCTTCAACAAGATATTCCCTCTAGTTTGTTCTGCGATGGATAACTTGGAGCTGCCGACCATCTCTATCTTCGCTATAGCTATAACAGCGTCTTGGAAAGCAACTTGAGCTGCCCCGACTTCTTTTTCCCTCAAGTAAATACTTTATAACCCTTGATCTATCATCTGAAAGTGGTTCTAAATGGTTCCTACCTTTACAAGCAAGTCTTGTTGAGCCATTAATACCTTCTGTCGGATTTCGGCAGCTTGGGATCTGATTTTTTTTATGTCTAAAGCCTAATTCTCAGCAACGTCCAACTTCGATTGTAATTCTATAATTTGTTACCCCTGCTGGCTTACCTGCATTTGGCTGATTTGCACCGATTGGCACACCTGCTCAAGGTCGGATCTAATTTTCTCGATCTCCTGCAAATCGGCTATTCGGGCTTGCTCGAGGATTTTTCTCACCTCATCCTTGGCAGTTTCTTCACCAGTAGCCACTTTAGCTTCCAATTTACTGATCAGGAGGTTCTTTCGTTTCAACTGGGCCTTCAAAGTCCCAACTGAGTACTGATTGGTTGTAGCATAAGCCCCTAGTGTCCCGACTATCTCCTCTGCGAATTCATCCTCTTTCGCAGCCTTCCCATCTATCATGATGTTAATTTTTTGAGCCATTACGCCCTCTTTTTGATATAATTCTTTCCTCACCATGGACTTTCTTTTTTTATCAAAGAAAAATTCATTAGGAGGTAGCTCCTCTACAAAAATGGGTGTCAGTTCTTCATTGAAAATCCACCCCGCACCGGGATTCCCCTTTGTGAACTGTAAGGGTGTGATAATAGCAATCGGACTGTTGATTTCCTTGGATGGTTGTTTCGGGGTGACCTCTGTGATCGGCTTGTTTGATGTGAGGGACAGTGAGTCACCTGATCCTTGTGAGGGTATCTCTGCTTGGCCTTGGGCTTGCTTGTCTAGCATACCCTTTTTGGGGTTTCCTTCTTGCTTTTGGGGGACTTCGGCTCCTTGCTCTGAGGTTCCAGCCTCCCCTGTTTTCCCTTGGTTTTTCTCCCTGTTAGGACTCAAGTCCTTTGCACGTTTGGCTTCTGTCTGCTTTGTAACTGGGAGTTTTGGGGCTTCACCCTATAAAATCTGGGGGAGACAACTTCGTCGGTGCTACTGGAATTTCAAAAAATTGGCCATATCTCCGGGTGGTAGGGATTGAATCTGACTTAGGACTTCAGAGAAGGACCTCGCGCCCTGGAATATTTCATCATGAGGGGAATCCTTGTGTTCATATCTCTTCAGGCCGCAACTCGCCAGGTGATTGCTCACAACCTTACTAGGGTCATGCTTCTTGAACTCAATATCCACCAGCTTCATTTCTTCTAAAGTCGTAGCCTCGGCTTTGGCGTGGCCAAAATCTAACAAGGAATACGCACCAATATGAATAGGGAAGGGTGGCCATACCTTTTTTTATACTCCTTTGAGCTCTTTGCTTATTCTGCCGAGCACAGTCTGTCTGACGATCTCACGACACAATAGCTTATCTGGCAGGAATAGCAGGAGAGCATATGGAGGGACAGAGGTGCCGAAAACCATGATATATGAAAATTCCACCTCTAGATACCAATCTACCACGCTGCTTAGGTTGGTCGAGACGCTATCTGACATCCTGGGAGGCGGCTGGCCAAATATGGTGACATGCAATGGCACCATTATCCAGTTGAATATCTCGTAGATGAATTCTTTGGCCTTATCCTCCCAAAGTTTCGAGTGGTAGACATGAATAGGCTCTGTATTAGATGGAGCCCAACTCCAGTTCATTAGTGGGAAGGGTGTCATGAAGCAGATGGCATCCATGATGTAAGCAGACATAAAGAACGAAGTTGCTTTCTTACTCCCCCTTTGTGCTCGATATTCAGTAATTCGACTGGTCATACTGTCGGACAGCAGTTTGGCCCAGTCGAAGGAGAAACCCTCAGTGACTGTATGAATGAGTGGCACCCATGGGAGGAAAAAATAGGTAGTGTCTTCCTTCCCATACAACCTACAGGTCATCATCGCTATGTACTTGAACTGTGGCTCCAAGGAAGATATTGAATAGATCTCGTTGGTGTCAGCCCTGGATTTTGTGGGGTATGAGACCCAATATTTGATCAGATCAGACAAACTTTTTAAATACTGCTTGCACTCCTTCTTCTTGAAACCTTCTAGGAATTTGGAATTGTGAGTAAGGTTTGGCTTGGGTGACAGTTTATACATTGCCTGCAAATGTTCTGGCCTAAAGGTACCAATCGTCACCTTCTGTTCACTGATAATCATCCTGGTCGGGATGTCCACATGGTCCAACGCCCACCTGATCATATCACAATAGGGAAGAATCTGGGGCCTCGCCGCTATTTTGTGCATCTTTTCTTGAGCAACGATTTTGTATTTGGTTGGTAAATCATCCTTCTCGTTGTCGCTAGAATCATCCGAACAGTTTATCGACTCAGATTGCAAGATGTTGGAAAAGTATGACCATGTCTTGATAGAATTAATACTTCAGGGTGAGGTATCGGAAACAACGTCTTAAACCTGACCTGAACTCTCGACATCTTACTTGGGCGTTTTTCGTGGAGCCATGATAGTGAAACCTACAACTGGACCACCTGTCGAAAAGATTGAAAATCACAAACAACGATTAACTTGATAAAATGCTTTGCACACAAATAGAAATGAGAACTAAAATAATGAAGGAAAAACTCTCTATCTTGGTCATTTAAACCCCTGGTGTCCTTGCGAACAGAACGGTCAAATCACTTAATAGAAATATTTAGAAGTAAAAACGAGATTCTACTATCTGTCACCTCACCGTAGTTCAAATAAATGCCATAAATGCTTGACAAGTCATAACACGAAAAAATGAAAAAACATGTAAAACTTACTCCGTAGACGGTGCGTGTTAAAGGTTTCTTAATGTGTTGATTAATCCAGTTTAGCTCCTTTAATTAAGTGTGTTTTAGTCTTTAATCCTCCTTTTTGGCGTTCGTCGTATCGGAAGATTTCACTCCTAGCCTTTGAGCCCCCAAAACCCGAAATCACGATGATGCGATTTAGTTTATTACTCGTGATCTGACTTAAGATCTTAATTAACCCATGCTTAATTAATGAATATTGCGACTTCGCGACTCGGAGCTACAAAGGTACTTATTTTTGGGAGAGCGATCGTCGAGTCGCGAAATCTTGATAGTGCTTAACTAAAGTTTAAAGTGATTTACTCCTGACACTAACCTGGGTAAACTTTAAAACCGTTATCGCCACTTCGCGTGTCGGGATGCCAAAGATAGTGGGTAGCATCATGAAATAAATGAAATGTTGAAACTAGCTTTTTGGCCTTAAGTATAACATCTCACTTATTTAGAAGAAGGCCAATAATATCCTTCCCTCAGGATTTTATAAGCAGTTTCCCTCCAGGCCTGATGCCCTCCGCACACTCCCTCGTGGAATTCGTTTATGACCCCCTCTGTTTCTGATTCTACCAATCAAACTAGTAAGAAGCCTAAGGGGTCCTTCCAGTACATTTGAATTTTGGATATACAGTACTTCACCGCATGCAACTTCAGTGTCATGGCTTTAGCTGGAGGCAAATCGCTAGGGCATTTCAAGGTCAGTAGGTAGGACACTATATCTTTATACCAATCTGATAAGGAAAACTTATCTTCTATTCTGGAGATAGATATTTGGTCGTCAGGCTCATTTATGTCCCCACGTCCTTCACATCCTTGCAGGTTATTTATTCCGAGTGCTCTGAAATTTGATTCTTCCAAGAGCTTATCCAGACCTTTTCCTTTTACTAGTTTTGTCGGTTTCACCTCTAGGTCAAACTCTTGAATTGTAGCGAGCCACTAACCCCTTTTTCCATCACTGTCAGGCTGAACCAATATATCCTTCACAGAAATGGTGGGCATGTATGTGATTACCTTGGAGTGAAGCACATAAGTTCTAAAAGCCTTCAAAGCCTTAACCATAGCATATGCGTGTTTCTCTATTATATCGTATCTCAGTTCATCATCTCTGAGACTTTTACTAAAAAAGGCTATCGGTTGCTCGAAACCCTCTTCATTCTTCTGGAGAAGTACTGTCACCACTGTGTGTTCGGAGGCAAACGAGAAAATCAGGAAATCCTTTAGGTAATCAGGGCTTGCCAGTACGGGTGCTTCTCTGATAACTTTCTTGATGTGTACAAACGATGCTTTAGCCTCTTCCTTCCATTTCACTTCGTTGTTCTTCTTTAGCATACTTGTGATCAATTTCACGATTTTAGCAAAGTTTGGGATAAATCTTCTCAAAAATTTTATTTTTCCTAAAAATGACTGAATCTCCTTTATATTTCTAGGAATATTTATGGTGTCTATAGATTCCACCCTTTTTAGGGTTGATTTTAATTCTATCCCAAGACACAATGTGGCCCAAGAGTTTACCTTCTTGCATTTCGAAGTAAGACTTCTTGGGGTTTAAAGACAAACCGAATCTTTGGAATTTTTCAAACGTTTGCTTTAGGTGTAATAGATGGTCTTCGTCGGATTTAGAGAAGACAGTCAGGTCGTCGAGGTATATAACCATGAATTTATCTCTTTCACCAATGAAGGTGATATCCATAGCGCGCTGGAAGGTAGCATCTGCGTTCATGAGACTAAAAGGCATTTTGTCATACATGAACGTGCCCCAAGGGGTGGTGAAAGTTGTTTTTTCTTTATCATGCTCATTGAGAGCAATTTGATTGTAACTGAAAAACCCATCGATCATTGACATCCTATTTGCACTGACTACTTTTTCCAAAACGTGATCCATTTTGGGCAGAGGATAGTTATCTTTGAGAGAGGACTTGTTTAGATTTATAAAGTCAACGCACAGTCTGATCTCCCCGCTTTTCTTCCTAACCAAGACTAAGTTCGCCACCCAGTCAGAGTACCTAAGAGGTACAATTATTTTTGCATCTAACAACTTTTTCACTTCTCTTTCGACCACAGGTAGTAAAATGGAGTTGATTTGTCTAAGCTTCTATCTGAAGGGTTTAACACTAGGTTTCAAAGGTATCTTGTGCTCGATCACAGAGGTATCATAGGTTCTGAGCTCATCATAAGACCATGCAAAGACATCTTTATATCGCCCGAGTAAGTCCTTATACTTGCTTTTTATCTCAGGAGGAAGGTACTTTGATAACTTCACTATTCTAGGCTCTTTGGTGGTGCCCACGTCACAGTCTTCGACCTCCTCTGGTTGGGGTTGCAAGATGGACTTCAGAGGCATGCCGTTTTGATCAAACAACCTTTCTAGAGGTTTCAGGCCCTTAGGGATCTGATTACTTTTTAACACTAGCAGGCGATGCTTTGCAATTTTTTCTCCGAACTCCTGAAGCTCCTCCCCTTCCTGCATAATCCAAGTATGATCGTTTTGGTTTTCCTGGTCAATGTGGGTTTCAAAGAAATCACCCACCATTTTCAGGAACTTTATGATCTATTTTTCATCTTCGAAGACCTGCCAATGTTGTATGTTGTTTGGTATGGATGGTCTGTGCCGTACCTCTATGTGGTATTTTAATTTGAAAGCAGTAGGGGGTGTGAAAGTCGAAGCTGCTTTGGCCAGCGAATTGGTTTGTTGGTTTTCGGCTCATGCGATGAAATGAACCTTTACCGATGAAAATAAATTTTCCATTAGATCCCAGACGCAATTTCTGTAGGACCTCAGTATTGGGTGCTTGGCCTGATATTGTCAATTTACCTGCTTCACAATTAGTTCAGCATCTCCATAGACCTCTAAGTTCCTTATGTTCAGCTTCTTGGCAGCTTCCAAACCCAGGACTAGAGCCTCATATTCGCAAACATTGTTTGTGCAGTCTACATCCCACTGTAGCCTGTAAGAGAAGGGAATGACGAATTCATTTTCAGGTGCTACAAAAAGCACTCCCACACCTGCCCCTTCGCACGACAAAGCACCATCAAAGAACATTTTCCAAATTCCAGTGTTGTACACATTTTTAGCTTTTTTTTCGGTTTTGATTTCATCAATGTCACTTTCTTTTGTACAATTATCTTCAGTATTGTTGAAGTACATAATACAATTTCCCAGGTCTTGATCGACGATGTAAATAGGGTAATTGTTAGGATTCTGTGGATCACTTACCGTATATGTCAACCGTGTTTCCCTGTATAACCGTGTGAACTGTCCACCAAAAACAGGGACTATGGCATAGGTCATATCCAGCTGAAGGGATCCCTCGAGCTTGGCTCCCCAAGATCTAGATAATAGTCAACCATACTTCGGGGGTATATCAGTGACAACTACGTCCATTAGGACATTTTTTTTCGGAATCTGGGCGAGGGTGACTACTAAATCTTTGATCATGCCCATGCACTTAACTCTCCTTAAATCGAACAAGTAAATATCTCCATAGGGTCTGGTGATTTCGAGGCCTAGTCTATCCATAATAGATTTGGGCATTACGTTATGAGAGGCCCCAGAGTTCATCATGCAATTATGCAATAGTCGATTGTGCACTTTCAGGGTAATATAGAAAGGGGTGATGATATCTCTGGCACCTTCAAAATGTGGACTAAAAGTGATATTAGGCTTGTCATCTTCCAGATTTATTACGTCAGATTGACTCTCTAGATCTGAAAAATTTATCATCTTGGTTATTTGTTTTCGGTACACAAGATTCTTCGCCAACTTGACCAAAGGTATGGGTATATTGATCTTTTTTATCTCACTTTCTAGACAAAAAACTACCGTGGTTTTATCTGTTTCCTTGGTTGAAAACTCAGACTCCTTCCTATCCATTTTATTTAGAAGAAATGTTTTAATTTCAGTGTTTCTAGTTTCAGGTGTCTGCATTTCAGCTGGCTTATTTTTTCTCGCTTGGGCTTCGGACCCTTTTACGTTGGTATTCTGCGAATCTACCCCTATGTCATTTCACATCTCGGTCTCTTTCTGGACGGGCTCGTATATTTCGCCCCTAGGCAAAATTTTCTTGGGTTGCACAGTCAACGCAGGTTTGTTTCTGGCCCTCAAATTGTACTTGTGCTGGAGTTCGGCCATTATGGTGTCGGCCATTCCTTGATAAGAGAAATCATTAGTGTTGTTTAGGTTATTGTCTTTGACCGATGATTGTTCTGTGTTCAGGGACTTCTCGTAATCTTCTTTGGTCAAGTGAGGTTGTACATAGTCGTCGCCTAAGTTGTTTACATCTTCTTCCAAGTCTTTGAACTCTTTCATATCATCTCCCCCTATAAAATTTTCATTTTTCAGAGGTGCTTGGATCTTTTGGTCTTCATTTTTTATTTGTCTTGGTTGGAACTGAGGATTGGGATTTCTCCTGAATTCTCTCTTAACGAATTGATCATCTTTGGATTGATCTAGCTCCATTCTCGAGATTTTGTTTCATAGTTCTTTTATTATCCTAGCCATGTCATCCATTTTGTCATCTGAGTATCTTCCAGATCCAAAGGGACCTGCTTGTTCTCTGAGACGTCTAGTTTCCATGTTTCCCGTCTCACTTTTCGTCTTTAATTTACCCGAAGCCATCATGTTCAACTCAATTTCCACAGCGTCATATTGCATTTGGGTTAGGTTGGCCCTTCTCCTTTCTCTTAATAGTAGAGCGAAATCAGGTTCAAAAGCTCCTGCGAAAGTTACTTTGGCGGTGGGTTGAGACGGTTTAACTTCAATAGGGATCTTATTATACAACTTGTTAAACCTTTGGATAAATTCCATAATAGTTTCAGATCCCTTTTTCTTTAAAGACCCGAAATCGTTCAAATAGTATAAATGATCCTTTCTTTCACCCCATTGTTTAAGAAAGAGGTCTTCTAGCGCATCATAGGATATGATTGAACCTGGGGGCAAGCTCCGAAACCAAGTTCTTACCTGTTCTTCGAAGGTTTGGACAAACAATTGGGAGTACTCGTCCTCATGCTCGAGACCTAGAATATCAACAAATTGATCGAAAAAATTGATATGCTCGACTGCAGTTAGATCCCCTTCTCCTGTGAACTTGGGTAAGCTTTTCATATAGTTTTCAGGTAAATCATGGAGAGGTACGGGAAGGACCAAGGGGGCATATCTAGCGGCTACTTTGGTGAAAACCCTGGGAGGCGATTGCTGGCCTTGACCTCCTATTCCCCCTACTCTTCCTCCGGCGGCGGCCATGGATAACCTAGGAGAGGAAATCAGTGCGTTATAAAGAGGGTCAGCGAAGATGTATAGCGACTCTCTGGCTTCCTTGGGGTGGAAAGGGGAAAAATCAAGGAAATTTTTACCAGGGGAGGTGAAAGATGAAGAAGGAGAAGAAGGTATACGTGGACTCGGCTCCTCCGACTTGTAGGATATGTAAATGGGAGAACCCACCGGTGTCGAATCCATGTACGTGGAAACTTCTTCCAGGCCTTGAGTGATGGAGGGGTTTATATTGAGATTCGATGGGATATTGATAGGGATGAGCTTTGAGGCAAGCGTGTCACCCTTCGTAACATAAGAGGTCATCGGAGAGGTCTCGGTTTTGACGGCATTGTCTGATATTTCCTTGAGAGGAAGTTCTCGCGAGAATGAAGGTTTGAAAGAGGTCCTATATTTAGACTGATTGGACTTGGGTTGATATGAAACCACGTTTTGTTTAAAAAGACCCCTTGGTCTTAGTATTTTTTCAGGGTCGGAAATCGGCACTATCTGTTTGGCATCTGGGTTTTGTCTGGTGTTCTTCCAAAAGGATGCCAGCTTACTTAAGAGTGGAGTCGCCAAGTGAATGATGAAGGTTTAGCCTTAACAAGGTGTTCGCTCTTTGTTCACTATAAAAAAAAAATGAAACTTGGAAATGTCGTTTTCTCAGGGGAAAGTGACTACGATTCTCTGTCCCTGGCAACAGCGCCAGAAAGATGTTGTTCATGAGTCTACACTTAAGGATATAAAGTGTAGAGTCTAAGCATCTAAAAAGAGTGGAAGAAAAGGAAGGGGAAGAAACAACTTCGGGGGATGAAGCTATGGCCAATCTCTGAGTTGTCTTTGTCTAGCCTCCAAATATTCTTGAATGTTGATATTCCGCTTGATGGCGGCCCATGAACGTTCAAGCTCTGTCCGGGTGGTGGTGGTCTTAAGTATGGTATCAAAAAGATTCAAAGTGATGTTGGTTTTATCCGATAGACCGGGTTCGATGTTGGGTTGTCTTACGACAAGTATAGTCATGGGGAGAACAGAGCTTTAAAAGAAGGTGGATGCTTTAAAGTGCTTATCTCAACTTTAGATTATACATGGAAAATTCAGTGAAGCCAATCGAAGGGTTTAACGAAACCGAAGGCCATTTTCCGTAACTGAATTTAAAATATTGAAACCGAGTGTGAAAACATAGAGCTATCAGCAATGTGGGGCATCAATTTCAGAGGAATCCCACACTGTGGCAGAAGAAGAAAAGACAAGAATACCTTGATGAAAGCATATAATGTAGAGATCTAAATAATTCACAGGTCTTGTACCTCCTAGTAGCAGATAAAGAGGAAAAACTGTAAATAACTAGATACCTAGAATCTGATCACCACAATAGAAGTTATACTAAATTGCAGCTAAAACATTCATCAAAGACATATATGTAAAAAATGACATGAAGCATGGAATACAGAGGAAAAACACATAACTCCATCTTGACGAAATATGGAGTCATCAATTCGCTTTGTATTAATCTTGGCTTAAAAGAACTTTCTCTATTACAATCTACCACTGGAAAAAGGCCTCTTCTATTACAATATTTTCTTTATTTAAACAAACTTCTGAACATCTAGAGTTCTGATCGTTCAGGAAAACTGTCAGTTACAAATGGAAAATTGGAGCGTTTCATCTCCTCATCTTTATCTTCCCTCGTAAGGGCGGAGCACCTTCCTTTCTCTGCCCTTCCGGCTCTAGAAATAGAACCAGTTGACATCTGTCATTATTTACCACCATAAACTTTCCCCTTCGCCTGCTCGATGCAAATGACACACCTCTCCACCAACTGGGCTATCAACCTGGAAGGCTCTGCTCGGTTACTTGTTTCAAAGGTGTAACAACTCTTCGCCAACTATGGCAACCTTTTCCCTACTTGTCGGTCTTCCTTGATGATAGAGCATAATTGTAAACTTGGTTGCACTAGCCATTTTTCCACTTGGACCATATCGACCTGTCTTATTTGAGATATCTCTTCTTTCTCTTTCTCCACATTTTCTTTGATGTCCAACATGTGCTTAACTATATTGATTTTGCTCAGTGTCCCAACACTGCTTTTCTTATCAAGGTCTAGCAAACTTTTACTTATCAAAGCAAACATTTCCTCGCAAGAATTCATCACTTCATTAGCTCTCCCCTGCTTTCTAATATATTCTGCTCTGAGACCTTCAGCAAGATATTCCCTCTAGTTTGTCCTGCGATGGATAACTTGGAGTTGTCGACCATCTCTATCTTTGTCGTAGCTATAACAGCATCTTGGAAAGAAACTCGAGCTACCCTGGCTTCTTTTTCCCTCAAGGCAATACTTTCTAACCATTGATCTATCATCTGAAAGTGGTTCTGAATGGTTCCTACCTTTACAAGCAAGTCTTGTTGAGTCGTTAATACCTTATGTCGGATTTCAGCAGCTTGGGATCTAAATTTTTTTATGTCTAAAGCCTGATTCTTGGCAACGTCCAACTTCGATTGTAATTCTATAATTTGTTTCCACTACTGGCTTACCTGCATTTGGATGATTTGCGCTGAATGGTGCACCTGCTCAAGGTTAGATCTAAGTTTCTCGATCTCCTGCAGATCGGCTATTCGAGCTTGCTCGAGGCTTTTGCTCACCTCATCCTTAGCATTTGCTTAAGTAGTAGCCACTTTAGCTTCCAATTTACTGATCAAGAGGTTCTTTCGTTTCAACTGGGCCTTCAAAGTCCCAACTGAGTACTGATTGGTTGTAGCATAAGCCCCTAGTGTCCCAACTATCTCCTCTGCAAATTCTTCCTCTTTCGCGGCCTTCCCATCTGTCATGATTTTAAATTTTTTAGCCATTATGCCCTCTTTTTGATATAATTCTTGCCTCACCAGGACCTTTCTTTTTTTATCAAAGAAAAATTCGTTAGGAGGCATCTCCTGTACAGAAATGGGTGTCATTTCTTCATTGAAAATCCACCCTGCATCGGGATTCCCCTTTGTGAATTGTAAGGGTGTGATAATAGCAATCGAACTGTCGATTTCCTTGGATGGTTTTTTTGGGGTGACCTCTGTGACCGGCTTGTTTGACGTGAGCGACAGTGAGTCACCCGATCCTTGCGAGGGTATCTCTGCTTGGCCTTGGGCCTGCTTACCTGGCATACCCTTTTCGGGGTTTCCTTCCTGCTTGTGGGGGACTTTGGCTCCTTGCTCTGAGGTTCCAGCCTCCCCTGTTTTCCCTTGGTTTTTGTCCCCATTAGGACTCGATTCCTTTGCACCTTTGGCTTTCGTTTTCTTTGTAACTGGAAGCTTTGGGGCTTCACCCTATAAAATCTAGGGGAGACAACTCCGTCAGTGCTACTGGAATTTCAAAAAATCGGCCATATCTCCAGGTGGCAGGGCTTGAATCCAACTTAGGACTTCAGAGAAGGACCTCGCGCCCTGAAATATTTCATCATGAGGGGAATCCTCATGTTGATATCTCTTCAGGCCGCAACTCGCCAGGTGATTTCTCACAACCTTACTAGGGTCGTGCTTCTTGAACTCAATATCCACCAGCTTCATTTCTTCTAAAGTCATAGCCTCATCTTTTGCGTGGCCAAAATCTAACAAGGAATACGCACCAATATGAATAGGGAAGGGTGGCCATACCTTTTTTGATACTCCTTTGAGCTCTTTGCTTATTCCACCGAGCACAGTCTGTCTGGCGATCTCACGACACAATAGCTTATCTGGAAAGAATAGCGGGAGAGCATATGGAGGGATAGAGGTGCCGAAAACCCTGATATACGAAAATTTTACCTCTAGATACAAATCTGCCACGTTGCTTAGGTTGGTCGCGACACTATCTGACATCCTGGGAGGTGGTTGGCCAAATATGGCAACATGCAATGGCACCATTATCCAGTTGAAGATCTCATAGATGAATTCTTTGGCCTTATCCTCCCAAAGATTCGAGTGGTAGAAATGAATAGGCTCTGTATTAGATGGAGCCCAGCTCCAGTTCATTAGTGGGAAGGGTGTCATGAAGCAGATGGCATCCATGATGTAAGCATACATAAAGAACGAAGCTGCTTTCTTACTCACCCTCTGTGCTCAATATTCAGTAATTTGACTGGTCAGACTATGGGACAACAGTTTGGCCCAATCGAAGGAGAAACCCTCAGCGACTGTATGAATGAGTGGCACCCATGGGAAGAAAAAATGGGTAGTGTCTTCCTTCCCATACAACCTGTAGGTCATCATCGCTATGTACTTGAACTGTGGCTCCAAGGAAGAGATTGACTAGATCACGTTGGTGTTAGCCCTGAATTTCACAAGGTGTGAGACCCAATCTTTGATTAGATTGGACAAACTTTTTGCATACTGCTCGCACTCCTTCTTCTTGAAACCTTCTAGGAATTCGACATTGTGAGTAAGGTTTGGCATGGGTGACAGTTTATACATTGCCCGCAAATGTTTTGGCTGAAGGTACCAATTGTCACCTTCTGTTCGCTGATAATCATCCTGGTCAGGATGTCCACATGGTCTAGTGCCCACCTGATCATATCACAATAGGGAAGAAGTTGGGGCCTCCCCGCTATTTTGTGCATCTCTGCTTGAGAAACGATTTTGTATTTGGTTTATAAATCATCCTTCTCGTTGTCACTAGAATCATCTGAATAGTTTATCGACTCGGATTACAGGATGTTGGAAACGTATGACCATGTCTTGATAGAATTAATACTTTGGGGCGAGGTATCTGAAACAACGTCTAAACCTTGACCTAAACTCTCGGCAACTAACTTGGGCATTTTTTGTGGATCTATGATAGTGAAACCTGCAACTGGACCACCTGTCAAAAAGACTGAAAATCACAAACAACGGTTAACCTGGTAAAATGGCGTTGCGCGCAAATAGAAATGAGAACTGAAATAATGAAGGAAAAACTCTCTATCTTGGTCATTTAAACCCCTGGTGTCCTTGCGAACAGAATGGTCAAATCACTTAATAGAAAGATTTAGAAGTAAAAACGAGATCCTACTATCTGTCACCTCACCGCAGTTCAAATAAATGCTATAAATGCTTGACGAGTCATAACACGAAAAAATGCAAAAACATTTAAAACTTACTCTGTAGATGGTGCGTGTTAAAGGTTGCTTAATGTGTTGATTAATCCAGTTTAGCTCCTTTAATTAAGTTTGTTTTAGTCTTTAATCCCCCCTTTTCGGTGTTCACTGTATCAGAAGATTTCACTCCTAGCCTTTGAGCCCCCAAAACCTGAAATCACGATGATGTGATTTAGTTGATTACTCGTGATCTGACTTGAGCTCTTAATTAACCCATGCTTAATTAATGAATATCGCGACTTCACGACTTAGATCTATGAAGGTACTGCTTTTTGGGAGAGCGATCATCGAGTCGTGAAATCCCGATAGTGCTTAACTAAGGTTTAAAGTGATTTACTCCTGACACTAACCTGGGTAAACTTTAAAACCGTTATTGCCACTTCATGTGTCGAGATACTAAGGACAGTGGGTAGCATCACGAAATAAACGAAATCCTGAAACTAACTTTTTGGCCTTAAGTATAACATCTCACTTATTTAGAAGAAGGCGGCTCCAACACCAAAGATGGGTTGTTTTCCCACTATTCTATGGACTAATCGTTTGATCATGCATGTCAAGGTCGACATGGACTTGAAGATGTTTTATGATACTCCAAGACATGGTCATGGAAGTTTTGTTAAAGATTGGTAGGTTAGTAAGTCAGTCAGTGAGTCAGTGAGTTAGTCCGTTAGTCAGTAAGTGGGGGTGACACAATGAGGTTTTCCAATAAGGTAGGTGTTTACGATGAGGGTTGGTTACCAATGAGGGTCGGTTACCAATGAGGTTACACAATTCAGGTCGAGGTAGATGCCCAGTTAGCACAAGTATCCGGGAGATGCCCAGTTAGCGCAAGTCTTCAGTAGATGCCAAACTATCGAAAGTATGAGGGATTGATAGATAGATATGGAAGGATGAAGTCTTTGGTAGATGCCCACTGGAAGGAAAGAAGTATGAGGGATTTATAAATAAATGATGCCCTGTTAGCGAAAGCTTTTGGTAGATGCCCTTTTAGCAAGCTATTAATAGTCCATGCCATATTCCGAGGAATGGTCCACATTAAAGGGAACGCTTAGCCATTTCAGCCAAAGAAGCTCACAAGTGGTAGATAACACATATATGAGGTCGAACTAATCGATAATGAGAGGTGCAATCCACCCTAGAAGAAGGACCAATGGAGAGTTTGAAGTATATTTTAAGGAAAAGTAAAACAATTTCAAGTGAGTGCTCTACCTAGGAGAATAATAAAAAATGGCATGAAGACCCATTCAAACCTTTTAAATTGCATATTTTATTGTTTATGAGAGTAGCATGTGGAATTAGATATGGTCAAACATTACCTCATGCATATTTTATCCTTATTTTGTGCAACGACCTCTTTCTCTTGGTTTTTATTCTTATTTTACAAAGATAGGAGGTCACATTGAGAAAGCATTTGATAGAGGACGTCCTGGATTCAAGGAGACATCAAGCACGTTCCACAAAGACCTTTGAAGATCCCAAGAAAATGAACACCTTCCTAGAGGGAATTGATGGATTGGTCCTTGCATTTTTATTATTTCCAGGAGGAAAAAGTGGATCTAAAATCCATTTATTGTTATTTTATTGAAGAGTGGTCAAGGATATAATAGTTAATGATTTTTCCTTGGAGAAATTAGTGGAGCTAGGACTCTTTAGGAGTCTCCCAACAATATTTGATTGCAAATTAATTTGGAAGAAAAGGCTATAAAAGGAGATTTATTCTTCAATTTTGTTATTTTATTGAAGAGTGGTCAAGGATATAATAGTTAATGATTTTTCCTTGGAGAAATTAGTGGAGCTGGGACTCTTTAGAAGTCTCCCAACAATATTTGATTGCAAATTAATTTGGAAGAAAAGGCTATAAAAGGAGAGTTATTCCTCAATTTCAAAATATAAGTTTAAGGGGGAGCATCCCTCTTTGAAGGCCAAGGGTTTTTTTAACTTGCAGGTTACAAAGAAGATGAAGGATTTGGCAAATTATGTTATCTTGTGCTAGGGTACAAACCATATTGAAGTTAGGGATACCATATCAAATCTTCTGGTATATATCTTTATTATCAAAGTCGTTGAAATTTTCTTATGGTTTTTGTTATCTCTCAAACACTGCCTAAAGGAAAAGTCCAATTTTTAATGCGAGAGAAGGCCTAAGGAAACTATTAAGTGGGTTATTAGTTCTCCCCTATCTGAGTCACTCCTCACTTTAAGTTTGGAGTGATCGAACAAAGGGGGGAATCCTACATAAACGAATCAAGCCCTATTAGTTGTATATTTTTGAGAGACAAGTTAAGAAAGGATGATACAATATCACATAACACACTCCTATCGAGTCTGGGCAATCAACAGAAAAACCAGTTGTTGGGATGGCCTTCAGAAAGTCAAATCTTGGAGGATTCCAATTCCCCAAAGCCTTACCAGACACCAATTTTATATTGGGAGTCTAGTGTCTTAGCACATTGGGGCCTATCACCACCAACTACAAGACCATGGAAATGTCATTCAATGTGGAAAATGGAAAAAGGGTGACTTTAAAAGGGATGTCGGGAAATTCACCAAGAGTTGTTACAACCAAGTGCACGGAGGCCATTTTCAAGAGGGAAGACATTGTTTATGCAATAGAGTGTTTAATACCAGTTCAAGTAGACAAGGAAGGGCATCCAAAATACTCCCATGACATACAAAGAATAATTTATGCTCACAACAAAGTATTTGAGCCTATTCCACCAGGGAAACCACCGGATAGAGGATTTGAACACATCATAGAGTTGGAGGAGGGTGTCAAACCAGTTATCACCACACCTTATAGACATCCTAAGAAATACAAGGATGAGATAGAAACATCCATCAAAGAGTTGTTGGACATGGGCCACATTAGGCAAAACTCTATCCCATTTGCATCCTTTGTGGTATTGGTGAAGAAGAAAGATGGTACTATGCACATGTGCATTGATTACAAGGAAACCATAAATAACATATATCCCATTCCTCGGATATATGAGCCTTTTGGATGAGTTGCATGGTGCAATCTACTTCATCAATATTGACTTGCGCTCTGGTTATCATCATATCAAAATGAGGGAACAAGATATGCCCAAAAAAACTTTCATATGCCACTATGGTCATTATGAGTTCCTTGTTATGCCTTTTGGGTTAACAAATGCGCCAACCACTTTTCAGTCATGCATCAATCATGTATTCAACAAACAACTGAGGAAATTTCTACTAGTATCCTTTGATGACTTGTTGATCTATAGTAGAACATGGGAAGATCACCTTAGGCATGTAGATGAAATCTTAAGCATCATGGAGGAATAATCATTATATGCTAAAGAATCAAAATGTGAGTTTGGGATGACTGAAGTCCTTTATTTGGTACATATCATTGGAAAAAAGGGGGTACAATTGTGCCAAGAAAAAATCCAAGCCATACTCGATTGGCTAGTACCCAAAACACTTACAAAACTTAAGGGATTCCTTGGCATTTGCAGTTATTATGGGAGTTGTGTCAAGGGGTTTTCTCAACTTTGCGCAACATTGATAGATTTGACCAGAAAGGGTGCATTCAAGTGGAGCCATTAGGCACATGTAATGTTTGAAAGGATGAAGAAGGTAATGAGCACTTGTCTAGTTCTCAATCAATCATTTTAGAGTGTGATGCATCAGGGGAGAGAATTGGAGCAGTGCTTATGCAGAATAGGCATCATATTGACTATGAGAGCCAAAAGTTAAGAGGGCATGAGCTATTGTATACCATATATGACAAGGAAATGTTGGATATAATGCATACTCTAGCTAAGTTCATGCAATATTTGGTAGGGGCAAATTTTATAGTCAAGACTGATCATAACAGCCTCAAGTACTTCATAGAACAAAAATACCTCAATGAAAGACAACAAAAATGGGTGAGCAAGATCCATGCTTACGAATTTGACATAGAATTTTTCAAAGGGAAGAACAATGTAGTTGTTGATTCTTTATCTAGAAGACCCTCAGTTTATGTCATAACATATATCTTGGTTGATTGGAAGGCTCACTTGTTGGTGGAGTATTCCAAAAAAAGGTTTTCATGTGAGTTGATGTATGGACAGGTGCAAGATGAAAACTATAGGATCGTAGATGGCATCATATACTATAAGGGTTGAATCTTATTGGCTCCTGAATCATTATTCAAGGTGAAGGTGTTGCAGGCATGTCATGACTCACCTTTAGCATGGAATCAAGGGTTCATCAAGACATACAGACATGTAAGGGAAAGGTTCGCTTGGAAGGTTATGAAGGAGGATGTCATGCACCATGTCATAAAATGTGTCAATTCCTAGGAAAACAAGGATGAGCACATCCACCCAACAGGTCTATTGCAACCACTTCCTGTTGTTGTAGGAAAATTCCCCTGCGGACATGTGAATATCCTCTTGGATTATAAACGCCTATACCAAGACAAAAAGCATGCTAACATTGGAAACTAACACTCCTTTGAATCTAACTAACTAATCAGAAAGAGAAGGAGAACGAAGAAAGTGTGATTCACCTTATTCTGATGTTTTTCCTCGCTTCTCTAACTTGAGCTTGATCTACGAGCTCATTAGCGTTGTTTGACACTTGCAATGCAATGGACAACGAGACAAAGAACTCCTACTCTACTCTACAAGATTAGTCCAATAAAATCCATCTATAAGACAAACATATGTAAAGAGACATAGGTTAGAAGGAAATAGGCCAAGCAATATATTAATGAGAACTATTAAAGAAATACTTACAGACAGTAGATGCAGTTGCAATAGCTTCCCCAAGTCCTCCTCGTCCATCCCTTGCACAAAGCTCCCAAAATCATAGGTTTGATATCCTAAAGCTTTCTCCCAAGACCATAGGTTTGATACCTCAAATCTCCACCATTCCCCTTCTCCATGGAAAGCCCTCATTATATAAGATTTGGAGGCTTAACCACCATGGAGAGGATCACTCATCAGATCCA
>JASDQU010242404.1:1558-21379 GCA_032191745.1 Picea mariana | reverse complement strand
TCAAGGATTTTAAGGAGGAAATATTTCAACCATCCATGAGATCCTCCACCTTCCCTAAAAAATAGGAAACCAAATGTGAGGTGGACTCTCACACTTAATTAATTTCTTTTTCATGAATATTAATAATAATTCATGTGCACTTGGTATTTTGGCATTCATGTAATATATCTCTCCTCCATATTGACTAGGGATTGTGACATAGGTTATTCCATGGTTTCAAGGTGTATGGGACACTTATATGACACTTACGACACTTAGGAAGAGGTACCTAGGTGTGCAAATTTCATGTGTAACAGAATGCCCCCTAAAGTGTGAGGTCATAAGAGAGAATGATGGTTGAAACACTTTACAAATATTTAATTCAAGGGTGTGGAGTTGGAGAATATGGAAGAAGATGCAAACAACCATCAAACAATATTAATATATGTTCCATTTTCAAGGCAGGCATACCTATGCTTGGAATACAAGATGACTCAAAGCATGGTCGCCAACCAATACACTGCGGATACATGAAAAATATTGACTAAGTATATGGCCACTAGAGATACAATGTGGATCCATACCTCCATGACATGAACTGATCATAGCCACGAAAAATACACAGTGGAGCTACGAGATGATAAAACATATCCACAGACTAATACAATGTGGATCTATGTGACAGTCTATACATCAACATGCTCAAATGATCTCCTTCGTAGCCTAGGAAAAGAAGTTTAACAGAGCAAATGCTCAACCCAGGGTCGTTAGCCCAATCTCGATGGTGTATGAATCTAACCATGTGAATAGATGTTTTGATGTCGAACATGGTAGAAACCACTTGATTACCGGTCATTGAGGTAAACCGTTAACAAGTGCGAGGGAAATCACCGGTGATTTCAATGACCCCCAAGGTACCCTAGTACAATCCAATTAATGCTAATAAATGAGCTGAAGTCGAACATTCATAGAATCATCTTATCAAAGGTTAATAATGTAAACCTATTGTCGGAGGTGAGAAGGCCTACCATTGAGGCATGCAGGTCCCAAGGTACTAACTGGTTTCTAAGTCTAATTCCCATATGATGTGTTGAATTTGACAGGAAAATACTCGTCGAAGGAGGTCCTTGATGTATCCCCCATCATCGACACAAAACTGGAATAGAGATGTAAGATGGTGAATCAAATGAGTATGGACTGACACAAGAAATGGAAACTGGCAATACTACATATGGATGGTTTGAAGTGAAACTTCCCTTGAACATGATGAGGCATGACAACTGACTTGGCAGCATTGACTCGACAAGTACCAAGAATGTAATGTGACGACAATAAGAGCACTCTTCGACTTGACGAAAAAGTATGGAGACACATGGAATTGGTATGACCCAGAGAAAAGAGGATTACCCAACTGTAAGAAGAGATGCAAACAGGTTCCATGTTCAAGGGAGACAAAAGATGCCATAAAGGATTCTCAAAAAACTTGACCTGCTTCCTTCAATTTTTCCCCCACCCAGATAGATGAGTACCTCTTTTTAATTTAACAATCTCGAGGAGGGTAACACATGCTTGATATAACTCACCTTCAGTAAGTTCCTCTTCCTTTGTTTAAAAAACTGGAAGAAGTAAGGGTCTGTCCCCATATGGGCCCTTCAATGTGTAGTTTATCGAGTCCAGAGAAGGAAAACTCAATGGTTTTTCATGTTTAGAGAGTCTAAAAAGAACTCAAAGGCAACTCCAAGGTTTTCCTTTTTCATAATTTTAGTCTCGCGAGGTTGAAAAAGAGATATGCTACCACTTGAAAGGCGCCCTTTCAAACCTTTTAACGAGTGTGAAAGGAAGCAAGATCACTTGGCAATCTTTTCATGTTTAGAGAGTCTAAAAAGAGCTTAAAGGAGACTCCAGGGGTTTCCTTTTTTGTATAACCTTTACAAGTCCAAAAAAGTGATAAAAGTCTACTCGGTTACATTCTCATGTATTTACGAGCATGAGAAAAAACAAAGACTAAGGTTAGTATTGGTTTCATTTTTACACAAGCTTGAAACAAAATTAAACTTATGCTTGTAAATTCCCAACGTAATTTCCAAAGGTTAGGATACCCATGGATGGTTGGTACTTTGCCCCCAACTTGAAAATCTAGCGTCTTAAATCCAGAATGATAATCAAAGGTTGGAGACATGGCCCCCCAAGCTTTGTACTAGATGGAGAGAAAGGATAAGAGCGAATGAAAGGAAGGTTCAAATACGAGAACTAACAAAAGATTTGACTCGACATCTATGAGATCTAGATAAAGACTCGACTCGATATCTACGAGATCTAGCGAAAAACTCAACTTGTTAGGAGAGGTGATTGTTTCAATTTTTTAACATGCTTGACACAAGAAAAGAACTATGCTCGATACCTATGTTTCATTTTTTAACTAGATTTCCACAGAGAAGCAAAACTATGCTCAAGGTTCCAGGTTCAATCCCCAGATTTTTGTTTCATTTTTAACAAGCTTGCCACAGAGAAGAAAACTATGCTCGTGACTTCTGTTTCATTTTTTAACGAGTTTGCTACAAAGAGGGAAACTATGCTCATAACTTCTTGATCATGGCTTCCAAGATGACGATGTTCCAGAAGAAAACTATGTCATGGGACAAAACTTGGTCATGGCTTCCAAGAGATATTCACTCGATGGAAGAAACACACTTTGGAAGGAACACATGTCGAGGGCCACAATAGGGGTAAGGAGATCAAGCTCCAATAACCCTACCAAATAGATCACCATGTCAACTAACATATCCAAGTCATAAGAGATTGAGCTTATAGTGAGACGCTCATCTACATCGACAACTGAAGGCATGGGAGACAACGCCACATAATTGACCTGTGGTGGGGGAGATACCATCTGCATATAAAAACTGTTCAGGGAGGTTGTTGGGTTGATAATCAAATCAGGGCCAACAAAGGAGAGTTGATCAATAGTCACAACTCTTCCATCGTGAGGGAAATATATCACATGAAAAAGAATGGACACGATAACTTTCATGGCATAGACATAATCTCGCCCAAGGAGTAAATCAAAATCCAAGGGATCATGGACTACCATGACATCAATGAAGACATTTTTCCCTCCCAAAGCTACAGGAAACTGAGGAAGGGTCCCTAAAGGTTGATTGGTTCTTCTATTAAAAGCTAACAAATTATATGTAACCAACACAAACTAAGGACAACCCAAATCTTTCCAAGCAATGGAGGATAAAATACTAACAGACACACCTTCATCTATCAGCGTCTGAGGAATGTCCCGACTACAAACTTGTATTCTAATATTGAAAGGAATGTGAGAGGGAAGACGAGGTCCAATTAGCGCACCCCAATAAAAAAGGATGGCCTCATTAATTGGAGGGGGTTCCACGGGAGAAGGAGGAATGCACCCCAACATGGCAGTGTCTGTATTAACAAGAAAAACATGAGCAATATCAAGTTTACTCACTAGTGGAAAAGTAGGATCGACCGATGACGAGATCAGATCGACCGATTGGGTTTCACTCTCCAAGGGGAGAATGAGATCGATGGGTGGAAAGGGATCGACCGATCGGGTTGCACTTTCTAACAAGAGAGTGAGATTGACCGAGGATGGGATCGAATCGACCACTTTGTCAGTTGGTTCAACTAACGATGTGACCAGATTGATTGCCTGATCAACTGGACTAACTGATGAAGGGACCATATTGATCATTCCATCAACTACAGGTGGGTCAAGAGTAAGCTTGTGATAAGAAGCTGGAAGTTAAGGTTTGGAAATAGTCATTTCTTCCAGTAATTTTGAGGCTTCTCCCATACAAGGGAAAAGATGAGTTTGATGACTCCCTCCGCATAAAATACACGGGAAATTGACTCTACTTTTCTTCTTCCCAACGGTATCTTGACTAGTTGATGGTAGGCCAGCGACATGTTGTTCATAGGCTTATGACACGAGCTGACGAGGGTGCGTATACCATGATTCTATAACCTTGGATAGACCAGGGAAATCCTTAAGAAGGTGGCTACCCTTACAAATCCTGCAAGGGTACTTTCACTGATGATTTGTTTGGGTGATTTTGGCATCATCAAAACTCCCAGTATGATTATTAGTAACTGGTTGTTTTCCGACATGTATGGCAATGGTTGGAAGCTTGGACCCTTGTTTATTTTTCTTTTTCTCATTCTTCCTTTTCTTCTTCTTCTTACCCATCGATTTACTAGCTTCAGAGCTTTCACTCAACGAAGAAAATGAAATGGAAGAAGACCTTTCAAGTGGAGAAGGTGAAGAAGATCTTACTGGTCAAGAAGGTGGAGGATCAACATGAGGTTGATGTTCTCGGGGGGGGATTTCTTAAAACTGAAGCACTTATTGCATTCGAGATAACCGGAGTAGAAAACAACCATGTCGGTAACCCAATTGTGAGACGTAGAAGGCTCAAAGTAGCAATGTAAGGAGGACCAATGTTTTCGTAAGAAGGAAAAAAAAAAGGTTCCCCCAGAGCAAGGGTACTTGCTTCATTGGTAGTTTCAAGAACCGAATCCATTAAACACATATCCAACCTAGATTCTGCTAGGGAAAAAAAACAACACATGCTAAAAATCTAGGAAGCAAGCAAACAAACAAAACCTTCTCACAATGAACACACTAGTTGGTGATGAAATCCAACGTCGTGAGAACAATATAAGAAGGGGTTGAGATAGAGCGGGTGGATCAGTTACGTTGGATACTTTCTTAACGGACTTACGCATTGGTCCAAGCTTCCATACAATAAACTTGGATTTACCCTCCAAGGATCCTGAGTGAGTTTGACCAAAGTTTGTTCTAGGTACACCGAAGACTTCCCTTCACCGTCACCTTGTGTGAGGACCCTAAAGGAGATGGCTACTAAGGACACCAACTCGAAGTCAATCTTTGGGCGGGTATAGTTGACATTCCTGTTTGAACGTATGGGAAGGATAACAAGCCTGAAATCATTCAAGAGAACTGAGGAAAAGTGGACCAAGAGAACTCCAGAGGACCCTAAACAGATTCAGAATTCACGAAGCACTGAGACCAAATGAAGACAGTTGTACCTCAAGAAGAACCCCCAATATATGATCTTACTACTACGAACGGTTAAACCTTGGAGGGATAATCTTCGTGGCTCTCCAAAATGGGACCTCGTGCGTAACTCCTATGTGAGAGGGGGATCCCATCTATGCTTATACAAAAATTGGATTTTACTCTCCCTATCGCAAGATGCTAAGTTTGTTTGACAGCTTTGGAAAGTTATCCTTTCAAACTATTCCAAAACCCTACAGCCTAAACTAATGTAGGTTTGCTACCAGAAAATGTAAAAATGTTTGATAAATTTTAGTTTAGCGCTTGATTTTTAAGGTTGTTGTTTACTCAAGAGGAAAATGGCGTGGACTAAATGATGTTTTGACGGACTCTAAACAATGCAAAGAATGAGAAAGTAAATATTTCACTTCGATGAAAGCTATATTACGAGAAGGAAATAATGTTTATCATTCCCATATGCACAATGTCCCAAAATTTGATTAAACCCATCAATATCAAGATCCTTAAGAAATGATCCAAAGAAACTGTACACCAAGACACAATTCTTGGAATTCAAGACCAAAAATGCCAAAAACCATGCAATTTCGCTACTTCAAATGCAAGCTAGTTTCACTACCCAAAATCAAGAATGCAACTATCTTATTTGGTTGATTCTAATGTATAAAGAAAACAAATGGAAATCCTTTAATGCTCCACTACTTTCAATTAAAAGAAAGAGACATATGTAAATGCAAAAGGCATGAAGCAAAAAGGGCTACAAACAAAGCATGCACTCAAAGTGATGAGAACTAAAAGAAAACAAGTAGGAGATAATATGTTCTAACAAGAACTCAATCAAGGATTCGACAATCAACAAGCATTCAAGGAAAACAAGTAATTTTAGAGAAGAATCCAAGAAAAGACAGGGAGAAAGAGAAATCACTCAAATTGTCCCGACAAAACAAGCAGCAAGAAAGAGCAATTTCACATTTCTGAAAAAATTTCAAGCTCCAATCAAGACAATATGAAGTGATAAGTACCAAATCTCAACCTAAACAACTTCACAAACCAACATACAGATTATGGGTAAAGACTCATGCAAAACATACTGTAAAAATATGAGCAGAAGAAGGCAAAAAACCTCCAAGAAAGAGACTAGCGATCCCTAAATCAAGGGAACAGAGCATTATAGCACTCTGTAAATCACTGTAGAGGGGTGTTGATCAGAGATCAGTGCTCTGATATGCACTCCATGGTAGTGCTACCCTTCCCATAAATTTAAAACATAGCCTAAAACTTCAAAAAACCTCACCTAGAATTCACAGAAATTGGTGAAATTGCAAGTGAAGATGGGAGAAAGGTAATGGATCATGAACAAATATTAAAAATGATATAAAAGGTGGGAAATGGGTAGGAACAATCCAAGGAAAGTAAAATCAATGTTGGTCTCCAAGGGAGTCTCCAATTTCTGTTGTAGGAAAATTCCCCTAACAGGTGAATATCCTCTTGGATTCTAGACCTCTATACCAAGACAAAAAACATGCTAACATTGGACACTAACATTCCTTTGAATCTAAATAACTAATCAGAAAGAGAAGGAGAAGGAATAAAGTGTGATGCACCTTATTCCGATGTTTTTCCTCGCTTCTCTAACTTGAGCTTGATCTTCGAGCTCCTTAGCATTGTCTGACACCTGCTCTGCAATGGATATCGAGATAAAGAACTCCTACTCTACTCTATAATATTATTCCAATCAAATACATCTATAAGACAAACATATGTAAAGAGACATAGGTTATATGGAAATAGTCCAAGCAATATATTAATGAGAACTCTTAAATAAATACTTACAGACTGTAGATGCAGTTGCAACAGCTTCCTCAAGTCCTCCTCATCTAGCCCTTGCACAAAGCTCCAAAAATCATAGGTTTCATATCCTAAAGCTTTCTCCCAAGACCATAGGTTTGATACCTCAAATCTCCACCATTCCCCTTCTCCATGGAAATCCTTCATTATATAGGATTTGGAGGCTTAACCACCATGGAGAGGATCACTCATCAGAGCCACTAAAAAGGGATCTGAAAGATATTTAGGGAGAAAATATCTCTTAAGAATTTTAGGGAGGAAATATCTCTCAAGGATTTTAAGGAGGTAATATTTCAACCATCCATGAAATCATCCACCTTCCCTAAAAAATAGGAAACCAAATGTGAGGTGGATTCTCACACTTAATTAATTTATTTTTCATGAATATTAATAATATTTCATGTGCACTTGGTATTTTTGCTTTCATGTAATATATCCCTCCTCCACATTGACTAGGGATTGTGACATAGGTTATCCCATGGTGTCAAGGTGCATGAGAAACTTATATGACACTTACGACACTTAGGGAGAGGTACCTAGGTGTGCAAATTTCATGTGTAACACCTATTCAAGAGCACTAGTGGGAAAGTATTTCCATGCATTTCATTACAGGGTTTCCCAAGTCACAGGGCAAGGATTGCATCTGTGTGGTGGTGGATCGATTAACCAAGTTTTCTCATTTTTTTTTCCATTTCCATTGATTACAATGCATCACAAGTGGTCGAATTTTTCTTTAGGTAGATCTTTCGATTGCATGGGTTACCCAAAACCATTGTGAGTGACAGAGACAGTAGATTTATGAGCATCTTTTGGCAGGAATTATTTAGGCTAGTGGGAACAACGTTAACTCCCAACACTAGCTATCACCCCCAAATAGATGGCCAAACAAAGATAGTCAACAAGTGGTTGGAGAGGTATCTCAGGAATTATGTGTTAGGACAAAAGAAAGCATGGGTTAAGTGGATACACTTGGGTGAGTATTGCTACAACACCACTTACCACATGTCCATTAGTATGTCTCCCTTCTGAGCTTTATATAGTTATAACCCCCTCACCTTTATGGAGATTGTATTTGGAGACAATAGAGAAACCATGGTACAGGATTGGATCCAAATGATCCAGAACATACTTAGAGAGCTCATGGATCACTTGCACAAGGAACAAAATCAACATAAAGTACAGGCAGATAAAAACAGGGTGGAGTGTACTTTTGAGGTTGGGGACCTTGTTTATTTGACGCTCTAATTGTATAGGAAAGAATCCATAAAGAAGAATGGCATTGAGAAACTCACACCTCATTTCTATGGGTTGTACAGGGTGAAGAGGAAGGTGGGAACAGTTGCATACGATCTTGATTTACCCCAAGAAAGAAAAATACATAATGTTTTCCATGTGTCGTGCTTAAAAGGGACAATAGGACAACACATCATGGTTAATAAAGGGCCACCTCTAGTAGATGAGAAAGGAAAATTGATCTTGATACTGAAGGAGGTTTTGAAATTAAGAGAGAGGATATTGAGGAATAGAAACATCGGGGAATACTTAGTCAAATGGAAGAATTGTCCCATAGAGGATGCTACTTGGGAAGGTGAACAAGTTCTACATAAGACATGATCAAAATTGCTTGTAAGAAAGCAATTTCTAGTAGGTGAGACTGTAATGTCCACCTCTTCTTGATAGAGGCTTGGAGAGACTCAGTAGTCTAGATGTTCCCACTGGACTATAGTCTCATGATAAAAATGGGACTAAGATTCTTGGGTTCTCACATCCTCTCACGAAAAGCAAGTGTCAAGTAGTTGGAGCCAGTTGTTACCTCTCCAAGTGGTAGCATATGTTTTCACTTGGCTACACCATTGTAAGCCCAAGGATGCAAGTTAAAGCCATGTAAACCATATTGGATGATTATGTAGTGGACTCTCAAACTTAGTTAGATCATGATCAGTCCCAGTCTCACTATCTCTCGTCCTAGATAGGATTGGAGGTTGTGGCATGGATCTATTGGGACACATGATTGTGTGGAGCCACGAGTCTTATGTAGGGGTGATTGAAGTTTATGGGGCCTACTTTGGTCCATGGCATGCACATCTATGTCTTCCAACATGGTTATTTTTCTATTGAGTATATATGCATAGCTTGGCCATGGTGCACTATCATTTTTTTTCTCAACATGGCAGTCTCACAAATTTTTCATCATTGCACGTCTTTTGAGACAATGCATGTCTTTTGAGGCAGTGACTCTCCGATGAAAAAATACATGGGTTCAAATTATTCAGAAAAAATCCACGAGAAAAAACCCATATGGCAAAATTTTGATTGATGAAATGTTGGAGATACTCCCTCCTAAAGAGAAATTGTTCCACTCCTAAAAATTCATTGGGCACTTATCTCGAGGTCAAATGGTCAAGGAATGGAACATTGAGGCCTTCCAGCCTTACAATAAATTTTGGCAAGTCAAAGATGCTCTTTCTCCAAGTAAAGCAATTAATTTCTCCACCAAATGACCAAATTGTCCTCTTTTGGAACAAATTAAAACTCCTCAATAATGGATTTGACAAGTCAAACTAGTCGTTGGAGGAATAGTCAATGTGGACAAATGATGACCATTCTAGCTCATTTTTCAAAGGGAATTTGTCCCTAAATTGGAACATTCCACCGACTCCATCAAATCGAGTCTTCTCAAGGACCATATGACCTCTTATTTTAGTGGGGTGCACCTCTAATGTGGACAAATCAATTGGTCAAGCATTCTATAAATGGATTTTATCCCATTTTGACCATGGAGTGATGTAATAAAAAATATTATCTAATGGTTTATCCTCCAACCAATTGTGGATAAGAAAACCAAGAAAATTATTTTTTATGAGGGAGGTAGAAACTAGCCGTTACAAATAAAACTGTATAAGGCTATCCCCTCCTCTCATTTTTGTTGTTGAAACTTTGTGAGATCATAATGCCATTTTTCATAACTCAATTCTCTTGTGTCACTATGGATAATATATTGTAATGTTTTCTTTTATTGGTATTGGATATTTTTAATTATGCTTTGACAGAAGTTCCTTATGATACTCGCTAGAGATAATTAATCAATCCATTGAGGGGCTACATAGTCATGTGGAAGAAAGAACATAGACCTTCGTCTCCTTAATTTCTTTGTGGGATCCAAGTATAATACACCCAAGTTGTTGGACCAACTCCTTTGAGTGTAACTTCAACCAAGTGGTCTATTATTACATCAACCCTAGTTGATTGATTGTCTTGGAGACCATCCTATAGAGGAGGTCTCCTAGCAAATCCTAGCAACCCATTTCTTAATGAATTTCTACCATTGGGGGCGATAGTGCTTCCAATCCAAAGCCAATTAACTAGAAATCCATCTTGGTCAACCTTAAGCTTGCAAGTTCATAATCTCTTAAACCAATAGACATCTCAAGGTAAAGGTAAAAGTTAAAAAAATAAATCTTTCATTTTCTTCAACCATTTTATTTCAAAATATTTTTAAAATCAAACATTTTATTATAAAAATACAAAAAAATTATATCCTAGCTTTGCATGCTCATTTTATCAAGCTAGTAGATTTTGGGGGTTTTGCCTCTTGGGAATTTCTCTACCCCGAGATATATAGTCCCTTGGATTTATGGTTAATAGAACACATCTTATAAGGGTTTTATCAATAAATAGTGTGCAAGTCTGTAGTATAACAACAAGGAAAATCTTCAAATCTAAATTATTATGGACATTCAAAAGGGTGCATATTGTGAGTTTTCACCTCCTAAACCCTCCTACTTTCATTCTAGATATGATATATATATATTATATCTTTATTTTTTTTTCAATATAGAGTAAAACTACAGCCAAACAATCAATTTTATTGGTCGTAGTAAATTTTGGGTTTTGACCCTAGGGGGATTTGAACCCCAATTCTGCAAAAGTAATTTTCAGCTTGCTGGAAATTAATTTTATAGTAGATATGAAGGATATAGGGATCAATAAACCCTTATAATTTGCTTCTCTACCCTTCTTACCCACTGATCTAGTGATCTAGTGGATTTTTGCACTTGTGGGAGGCATTAAAAGGCCATTTTCTTTGTTGGTTTCTCCATTTTACTTGGTTTTGTAGGTCTGAAATAATAGGAAAGAGAGGAAATATCTCATTTTCAACCACTATGATCAAGGTATTCACACAGAAAATCATCCAGAAAGTGGTAAGAATGTTTACCCCTTCCTCTTGTACTTTATTTGGTCATTATTCTTAAAGATTGAGGGTAAGTTAGCTTGTTGTTTGGTCTCTTTATTTTCTACAATATATTTTGTTTCAGCAAGCATAGAAACAATGAACTCTTACCTTCACCTATTATACTTTGTTTAGGCATTGGTCTTGATATTCTTGTGGTGAAGTGTTACTTAGCGGGAAGCCTCCCAAATCTTCTTAGTGTAGGAGTTTGGCTTAAACAAGAAAAATGATAGGTGTTGTGGTTACATTGAGCACGTATTCCCTGTGTTTCTACCATATGAGTCTAAGACCTTGTAGGACTGCTAGTTTGGGCAGTAACAGTGCAATGTCTCCATTTTTTGATTCCCCTACTTTATAGTTGAAGGCGACCTTATGGGTTTATATCAACCTAGCCAGAGGGGCAAAGGGAGCTTAACAGTGGGCTTGAGGGAATTGGACGATTTATATGAGGCACAACCCAGTCCATTTAATTTATTTCATCATTAGGATCACTTTCTCATAGTTCGTTCTTGGTTTTGTGGCATTCTGACATTTCTCGTAAATTAAGAGTATTATTGAGTATAAATTAATTAAATGCATTAATGGTGTTATTTGGGTCAGATTATTGGGAGAACACATTCATGTAATAACTCATTAGAATCGGGATGAAAATATTTAAATGATGGAATGATTATAAAGGCACTTCTGATGTCAGGGAATGTCTTACAAACCAATTAATCACTTTTTGACATTAAAAAGGGGTGTTTTAAGTGACTTGAAGTTTATAAAAGTCACTTTACTTTATTAAAAGGGTAAAAGAGTCTTGTTACCACACAAGTTGGAGGTTGGGAAAATCCCAACCCAACCAACAAATGACGACAACTTTGGGAAGCACCTACCCACTGTCACCTTTGACAAGTGTTCATGTCACTTTAGAGGTGAGGTAGTCGCCTCAAGAGGGGAAACTCCAAGACCCTAGGGGGGAATGAGATGGAAAATGTGATGTATGAATGAATTTCCCATATAGGTCATGTTTCTAGATGGAAAAGGGAGCTTGGTAATAAGTCTTGAGGGTTGTTTGAGGTTGTCAAATCCTTGAGTGGCATGTAAAGAGATAGTACCTGCCCGAGACACAAGGAAAACCAAGTATACAATGCAATATATCGAGTGGAAAAGCAAGTTAATATTGTTTTACCTAATTGCAACAATTAGTAATAGTATATTTCAGCAATGAATTGGAACAATAAGCTACTAAACAAGTGCTGGAAATCAAGTAAAAGATGCAAGAGATAAACTAGTTAAACACTAGTGAAACTCAAGATTCAAAGACCAAGATACTAGCATAAAAGGTAAGGATGTTGTAAACACTTTCTGCAACAATATAAATATGCCTTATGGCTATAAAAAACAATTTATTACAGAAAGATATTCAACTGTCAAAACTTTCCAAAAATCCACCAAAAGATGCGCTATGATTACTAGGTTATATGGGAAGAACCTTAGCAGTTTTTAGCGGTTGAGTTAAGAGTTATTCAAGAAAGTTTGATTAGAGTTTTTGTAGCCCTAATGGCTGAATATAAAGTTTGTAACAGAAGCAATAAATACCCCTTTATAGGGGATTCCCTAGTGTCTTAAAGGTGTGATATGCACAAGAAACATAACCCAGATTTCAAAAAGTTAATATGGCAAAAATTCACGTTTTCCAATGCACTATTTTATTTCTCCAATGCAAAAATATTCAGACTAGTGCCTTTAAAATTGGGTGAATGAGTTCTTGGATTAAAGAGTTAGATCAAAAAAGACCCTAGGGGTGTAAGTGTGATGTCTTGTTCCCAAGAGTAGGCCAACAGGGAGTGACTTAATAGTCTATTTGTTCCCGTAGACTATAGTCAGGCACAAACATGGAACAAGAGGAGAAATAAGGGTGAATTAGTGGCTACATGATGAATTAAGCCAAAAAGCATAGGAAAAGTCACTTAAGCTCAAGTCAACTGAGAAATAGAAGAAAAATGTGTTGAGGGCGAGACTTAATTAATTAATCACTCACCTTAGGAGGAAAAGCACCTAGCTTAAGTGATGTCAACGAAGAATTAGATTGGGAAGAGTATAAAGGGAGGAATTTGTACTAATTCCTCATTATGTTATGATCTGATGTTGAGAGAGTTTCCAGAGGAGGAGAATCGACCTTCTATTGTTTTGTGTATTTATGTAGGAAACCATCACCTTGATTGGTTTCGGTGTTGAGAGACACACCCTATCCTATCGAAGATACCATCCAAGTATTTCACCATACTATTCAGGAGTATTTAGTTTTGCAATGATTGTGCAACTCAGCCAGTGAGGGCGCAAGGGTTAGAGAGGGTTTTGTGTAGTTGCATGAGACCATTGTTTATCTTGCAGATTCCTTCTGACCCAGTTGAGGATTAGCGAGGGAAGATACTTTGAGCCACCAATCATCAGATTCTGATGGTGGAATCTCTCAGGGCGCATTGGACAACCATGAAGTGTGCATCTCTTAAAAAGGTATGTTTGGGGTTCCAGATGGTATTATGGATTAGATCATAGGAAACCCTTTTGTCCTAGTACAAAGGAGGCTAAGGCGCACATTTTGAGACATATAGCAACAAATTTCAGCTGTGGAATCACTAGGGCGCACTCCTTGAGCCCATGAAGTGTGCAACTCCCCAGGGGATGACATCTAGAGCTTATGATGTCTGATATTTAGTTCGACAGTTACCAGGAGCATCTTAGAGGCTAGGCCACTCAGTTTGGAACAATTTCCATAAGAATATGTCAATTATAGCCACCAGGGCGAGTTTTCTAGTGTTTGTAGCAGTTGTCGTGAGTTTCTGGAACTGCATTTTGTCGATCTATCTGTGCATGCACATATCTGCCTTCATCTTCTGTTCACGAGTATTTTGTAGTAGTTGTTTGGTATTCCAGTGAAAATCCATGAGATCTAGCTAAATATTATTTCTCTTCTTTCATCATATCATTGTATTTCCTACTTTTCCCCTCATAATACATATGATTGAGATGGTGTTTGTCCTTATTTTACATGCATCATATATATTGTTTAAACATTAATTGAATGAAACACACATGTGAAAATCATCAACCATGTTAAACAAATAACTCAAATGCATCCAGAAACCCCCAAAGTATCATATCTGAGAGACAAAAACCTAAGTTCAACAATAGCTATCCAGATCAGTTGAATCAGGGATATTTCAGTGGTATCAGAGCCTTCTTCCTACCATCCTATGAAGAAGTGCTTCTCATGACCCCATGATTATGGGAATAGGTGAAGAATACCTAGAGGGCCGAGGACATATTAGGGACAAGTACATTCAGTATCATAGAGGTCATAATAGGGACAAGAGAGACAGGAAAAAAAGGGACTACACTCCCTTCCACACTCAGTCAGACATAGAGCCAAAGTTAGAGGACAGAGATCATATCATCTCTAGCACAGAGGCATAGATAGAGAGGAGTATGGGTGAAATACGAGAGACACCATAGGGAAGGGGGGAAGGCCTCGAGACACATCCGGACAGTATGCAATCCATATTGAATGACCTAGCTAGAGGACAGTGGGACATGATGAATGTCATAGCACAGATGGCCATCAGTACAGAGATGATCCATCATAGCATGAGCACTATAGGTGCCAATGTTGCAGGAGGAGCGAGTGGTTCAGGAATACATCAGGGAGGTGGGGCTAGTGGCTCCATTGGATCTTGGGGCAGAGTGAATGCACACCATTCACCTATTTAAGCCTATACATCATCTGGGAGGACTCCCCGACCTTTATATCCACAGTTCCAGGGGGGAAATAGCTAGGACAACCAAGGCATGCAGGAGGACAGTCGGGTCAGGGACTGGTAGTGCCACATGATCCATTCAAAGAGTACATGAGATATTACTTGGCACTAGGACAAGAGTTCCATGCAGACATGAGTTTGCTAGACTATTGTTCGATCAGGTATCGGAACAGACCCCGAGAGTCACAAAGGGGAAATGGGAAAACTCAAAACATGGATTTCATCAAGAAAGTGGGAAAGTTGAACATTCCTTCTTTCGAAGGATCGTCACGATTCTCAACTCAGGCATGGGTATAGAATCTTGACACATATTTCAAGCTTAACCCAATGACAGAGTCAGAAGCTATTAGCTTCGCCACCCTGCACTTGTATGGGGAGGCCCATGAAGGGTGGTACCATCAATTGGTGACCTTGGGTCACAGCCACATTACCTCATACTTGGAATTCACTGAGAAGTTGATAGAGAGGTTTGAAAGGAGTGATCCAGAGCTCTGTTTCAGGGACCTTACACAGTTGAGAAAGACATGATCAATTGAGGCCTTCATCATAGAGTTCTAGCGGAAGGCAGTGGTCGTATCAGATATATCGGAGCACATACTAGTGATGTTGTTGATCGAGGCATTGACAGAGCCATTGAGGGGTTGGGTTAAGGATTTCAAGCCTCACACCCTATAGGTGGTCATTGTGCACACGAGAGACATGGGGGACTCAAACCTGAAACCCAAACCTTTTACCAAACCCTTTGTACCACAGAGAGACAGGGATCTAAAAAATAATCAAAGGGAATGGAAGGGTAAGCCCAAGCTCGACGATGACACCAAATGAGAGTTGGTGAGGAAGAAGCTTTGATTCTCTTGCAGAGACCCTTGGGTCCCAGGGCATAGGTGCATGGGAAAGGGACAACTCCACTACATTGAGGTGGAATCAGGCAGTGAGTAGGAGGATGAGGAGATCGGGGCATAGGAGGACAATGATTCAGAGGATGATACCACACATTAGCTAGAGAGGCAGTCGAAGAAACCTCAGATACCGACAGAGGCACATCCCAAGGAGGAGACAAAACCTCATAGAGAGGTGAAAGGGGGAACCATAGCAACCCTTTTAGAAGTTCCCAGGTACAACACTCTCAGGCTCAAGGGCCTTGTACAGGGACAATGAATGACAACTCTAGTTGTTGGTGGGGCCACCCACAATTTCATAGATGTGTCCTTAATAGCTAGGAGGGGGTTACACACTGAGGAGCTTTAGGGATTCCATGTGGCAGTGGCAGATGGATACACAATAACATGTTTGGACATGGTCCTAGACCTAGAGGTCAAACTAGGCAACTACACCTTGACAGATACTTTTTATGTAGTTGACCTATCAGATACTGATGCAGTATTGGGGGTACAGTAGTTATATTTAATGGGGGATATTGGGTTCAACTATCATACATTGACCATGATCTTTAGAGAGGCCAGTGGATCAATATTGGTACTGAGAGGCATGTCTATAGAAGCACCATGAACGATATCAACAAATAGGCTGGAGCGGACCTTTCATCATTATGATGTAGCTTATGTAGAAAAGTGTTTGATCACCACGCGAAAGGATTTAGAGGGCAAAGAGAATTACCATCCACAGATCAGGAAGCTTATGAGTCAGTATGAGCCAGTGTTTGGGCCGATACCACCAAGGAGACCACTAGACAAGGGATTTGATCATACGATCGAGTTGGAGGCAGGGGCTACACCGATGATCATTGTGCCCTATAGGCACCCCAAGAGATTCAAGGACAAGATTGAGAAAGAAATTAAAGAATAGCTTGTGATAGGGCACATCGGGCCCAGCACGAGTCCTTTTGCTTCTTTAGTCGTTCTGGTACTGAAGAAGGATGGCACATTGAGGATGTCCATTGATTATTGATCTCTCAACAAGAAAACGATCAAGAACAAGTACCCCATTCTGCACATAGATGAGTTGATGGATGAGTTACACGGGGTCATTTTCTTCACCAAGATTGATCTCCAGTCAAGATATCATTAGATCATCATCAAGGAGTAAGATATAGAGAAGACAACATTCAAATTCCATTTCAGACATTTTGAGTTCTTGGTCATGCCACTTGGATTGACCAACGCACCTGCCACTTTATAGTCTTTCATGAACCACATCTTCAAAAGGTAGTTGAGGAAGTCACTTTTGTTATTATTCGATGAAATATTGATTTACAGCAGGACGTGGGATGAGCATCTTTCACATTTGGAGGAGGTCTTGGGAATTATGCATGCATAGTCATTATATGTCAAGTCCAAATGTGAGTTTGGGATGAGAGAACTATTGTACTTGGGACATATCATTAGTGAGCAGGTAGTACAGGTTGATCAGGAGAATATCAGGGCCATTTTGGATTGGCCAACACCCAAGAACCTCATGGAGTTGAAGGGATTCTTTGGGTTATGCAATTACTACAGGCATTTCATCAAGGGATTTTCATATTTGGGAGCACCGCTCATAGATTTGACCAAGAAGGGTGACTTTCATTGGACAAAGGAGTCACAATATACATTTGAGAAAATGAAGTAGGTTATGAGCACATGCCTTGTTCTAGGCTCTAGCCCTTCTGTATTTCTCTCATTCATTTGTCTTAGAGTGCGACGCATCAGGGGTGGGGATTGGAGATGTTTTTATGCACGGAAGCCATCCCATTGTATTTGAGAGAAGGAATCTCAATGAGTCGGAGAGACACTACTCTATTTATGACAAGGAAATTTTAGCAATCATGCATGCCTTAACCAAATTCAGGCAATATCTAGTAGGTAGCAGATTTGTAGTGAAGACTGATCACAACAGTCTCAAGTATTTCCTAGATCAGAAAGACATCAGTGAGGGAAAACAATTGTGGGTCTCTAAGATCCAAGAATTTTAATTTTACATTGATTATGTTAAGGGAAACAAGGACATCATAGCAGATGCCTTGTCTAGGAGGCCAACAGGGTGTTCAATGATGGACATTTGCACAGATTGGAAAGCGCATTTGTTGGTGGAATACTCCAAAAACAAATTTGCTTGTGAGGTGATGGATGGACATGTGGTTGATGATAGATACTGGGTACTAGACGGTGTCATTTTATACAAGGACCAGATCTACTTGGTTCCATAATCTACCTTGAAGGGGAAGATTCTGAAGGTGTGTCACGATTCGCCTGCAGTTGGGCATCAGGGGTACTTCAAAATTTACAGGCAGATTAGGGAGATATTCTCATGGAAGGGTCTCAAGGATGATGTACTGAAACACATCCGAGAGTGCACAACTTGTCAACAAAAAAAACCCCAGGAGACACACCCCGCGGGGTTACTTCAACCTCTACCCATTTTGGAGCAGAAATGGGAGATAATTTCTATGGACTTCATTACCGGTATTCCTCAAGTGTAGAGCAGGGACTATATATTTGTTGTGGTCGACGGGATGATCAAATTTGCACATTTCTTTTCCATAACCATGGAGTACAAGGCCATACAAGTAGTAGAGTTATTTTTCAGATAGGTGTTATGGTTGCATGGTTTACCTAGGCAGATAGTCAGTGATAGAGATGGGCACTTCATCAGCGCATTTTGGTAGGAACTTTTTCAGTTGGCGAGCATAGAGCTAGCCATGAGTACGAACTACCACCCACAGACAGATGGACAGACATATATTTTTAACAAATTGGTGGAGGGGTATCTGAGAAACTATGTGGGAGGGCAACAATGCACATGGGTGAGATGGTTTCACATGGGTGAGTATTGTTACAACACGACTTACCATATGTCTATCAGGATGCCACCATTTAGATCATTGTATGGATACGATGCACCCTCTTTTGTGGAGACTATGTTTGGGGATAACAGGGTCCCGAGGGCCAAAGACTGGGTGGAGGAGAGTCAGAGGATCCTATAGGAAGTGAAGGAAAAATTGCAGGAAACTTAGAACCAATAGAATATCTATGCAGAAAGACAGAGGATAGAGCGTAGTTTCAAGGTAGGGGACTTGGTTTTTCTACGATTACAACCATACAGACAGTCATCCTTGAAGAGGAGCGGAGAAGAGAAGATGAAGCCGAGATTTTATGGGCCATATAGAGTCATCAATAGGATAGGTGAGGTGGCATATGAGCTAGAGCTACCGAAGGTTAGAAAGATTCATAACGTATTTCACATTTCTTTCCTTAAAAAGGCAGTGGGACAACAAGTTAGCATTTCAGAGGAGTTTCCACCCTTGGATGAGGAGAGTCAGTTGGAGCTAGTGCCAAAGGAGGTGCTCGAGCAGAGAGAGTGCAGGGTCATCAGGGAGTTCTTGGCTAGATGGAGGAGACTTACAATGGAGGATGCCACATGGGAGGGAGAGAATATATTGTAGCACCTAGGATTGATGTTGCTTGAGGACAAGCAATCTCAGGAAGGGAGGAATGTGATGTCCCATTCCCAAGAGTAGGCTAGAAAGGAGTGATTTAGTAGTATATGTGTTCCCTTAGACTATAGTCAGGCGCAAACAAGGAAGAAGAGGATAAATAAGGGTGAATTAGTGGCTAAACGATGAGTTAAGCCAAAAAACATAGGAAAAGTCACTTAAGCTAAAGTCAACGGAGAAATAGAAGAAGAAGGTGTTGAGGGGGAGACTTAATCAATTAATCACTCACCTTAGGAGGAAAAGCGCCTAGCTTAAGTGATTTCAATGGAGAATTATATTGGGAAGAGTATAAAGGGAGGAATTCGACCTAATTCCTCATTATGTTATGATTTGATGTTGAGAGAGTTTCCAGAGGACGAGAATCCACCTTCTATTTTTTTGTGGATTTCTGGAAGAAACCACCACCTTGATTAGTTTCGGTGTTGAGAGACACACCCTATCCTATTGGAGATACCATCCA
>JASDQU010242403.1:21665-32539 GCA_032191745.1 Picea mariana | reverse complement strand
AGGTAATGCAAGAATATTTGCAATTGGCCCAATCCTTTCCAGGATTTCAAATGGTCCACAAAATCTGGCTGCCAACTTGGCACAACTTCCCAGCTTCAGGGAACTCCTGTTAGATTTCACTTTCAGGAAAACATGATCACCCACTTTGAACTCTCTGTGGGTTCTGTTCTTATCAGCATAACTTTTCTGCCTATCCTGGGAAGCTTTCAAATTCTGCTTAATTTTTATCATTTGGTCCTCCATCTCCTTGAGCAACTCTGGCCCAACTACTGCTCTATCAGCTGGATTATCCTAGCTCACTAGAGTATTGCACTTTCTTCCATAAAGTGCTTCAAATGGCCTCATCTTCAATGATGCATGATACCCATTGTTGTAGGTGAATTCTACCAAGTGTAGGTAGTCTTCCCATCTTGATGGTTTGTCCATCACATACATTCTCAGTATGTCTTCTATTACTCTGTTCACCCTCTCTGTCTATCCATCAGACTCAGGATGATAAGTTGTACTAAAGTTCAGATACGTTCTGAATCCTTTGAACAATCCTTTCCAAAAATTCAAGGTGAATTTTGGGTCTCTATCGGACACAATCGTTTTAGGAATTCCGTGCAACCGTGCCACTTCCTTTATGAAAATATCAGCCACATCTGTTGCCTTGTGAGTAGCTTTCAGTGGAATAAAATCAGCAGCTTTTGTAATCTTGTCCACCACCACCATGATTGAATCATACATCTTTCTTGTTCTGGGCAATCCTGTAATAAAATCCATCGTTACTACTTCCCACTTCCACTCAAGAATGGGTAAAGGTTGCAGCAACCCTGGTGGGTGCCTATGCTCAGCTTTAACTTTCTAGCACTCCATACATCTAGCGATGTATTCAATGATCTCTCTCTTCATACCCGGCCAAAAGTAATGGCTCTTGACCGCTACTACTTTTTTCTAATATCCAGGGTACCCTACATAAGGCACATTATGCATCTCCTGCAAAATCACTTGTTTCAAGCACTGGACATTGGGTACAAAAATTATGTTCTTATACAACAATATTCCATTGGTTTCCAATTTATAATTTTCCATCTTTTGTGGCATCTTACCCTGTTGTAGCTTGGCTACCAATTCTATATACTACAGATCTACATTTGTAGCCTCCAGAATTGTGATTTTGATATCAGTCTGATACATGCTAATGGTTGTAGCATGTAATTCATGCACCCTCCTGCTGAGTGCATCAACCACTTTATTCTCCTTTCCTTTGATATGCTTGATCTCAAAGTCATACTCACACAGAAATTCCAGCCACCTACTTTGTCTAGTGTTTAAGGTTGGATGATCAAATAAATATTTCAGACCGTTATGATCTATTCTGAGTTCAAACCTCCTTCCCATGAGATAATGTATCCATTTCCTTAGAGTGTGAATGATTGTTGCCAACTCCAAATCGTGAGTGGAATAATTATTTTCGTGCTCTTTCAGCTTCCTGGACTCATAGCAGATTACAAATCCATTCTGACTGAGAACTACTCCCAAACCTTCTTTACACGCATCTGTGCACACCACGAAATCCACATTTGGATTTGCAATCCTCAAGATTGGAGCACTAGTTAACAACTGCTTCAATAGCTGGAAAATTTTCTCACGCTCTTTAGTCCACTGAAATGTTTCCTCCTTCCTTTGCAAGGAAGTGATAGGGTGAGCTATCTTTGAGAACCCTGCGATAAACCTTCTCTAATATCCCACTAGACCCATAAAGGATCTAAATTCCTCCACATTTCTTGGTGCTGACCATTCTCTGATGGCCTCAACCTTCTCAGGGTCCACGACGATCCCTTCTTCTGAAATAATATGCCCCAAGTAATGGATCTGCCTTTGATAAAATGAGCATTTTCTCAACTTGACGTATAGTTGGTGTTCTCTCAACACTTGAAGCACCATCCTCAGGTGTTGTTCATGCTCTTCCTCTGAATTGGAATACACCAAAATGTCATCCAAGAAGACTATGAAAAACTTGTCTAGATAGTCCCTGAATACACCATTCATCAAGCACATAAAAACAGCAGGTGTGTTCAACAACCCAAACGGTACCACTCTGAACTCGCAATGACCATACCTTGTTCTAAAGGTGGTATTGTTGATGTCTTGATCCTTTATTCTTACTTGGTGATACCCCGATCTGAGATCTATCTTCAAAAATATTTTTGCACCTTTCAACTGATCGAAAAGATCATCGATCCTCGGTAGAGGATACTTGTATTTTACAGTTACTTTGTTCAACTATCTGAAATCAATGCAAAGCCTCAACATCCCATCCTTATTATTCATGAACAAGACTGGGACACCCCAAGGTGACACGCTTGGGTGAATGTACCCCTTCTTTAGAATCTCTTCAATCTGCAATTGCAACTCTTTCAGCTCTAGCGTACTCATTCTATAAGGATCTTTTGACACGGGAGTTGCTCCAGGCATTAAATTTATAGAGAAATCGATATCTCTCTTTGAGGGTAGTCTGGGGACCTCCTAAAATACATCTTCAACCTCTTTTAGTACTCCATGGTCTCCAATCCTTGAGACTTCATCTCTAGATGCTTCCTCCATATGGGTTGCAAACAATTGGCAGCCTTTCATGTAGCACTTCATCAACTGCGTTGCTGAAATTTCTCTAACAACCATAGCTCTAGGAATTCCTTGGACTATGTTTTGATTCCCCTCCTCATCTAAACATGTAAATTCCTTGTTACAACAGCCCAGGAGGGCATGGTGCTGGTCCAACTAGCCCATCCCAATCAAACAGTCATAAGAGCCTAAAGGCAGAATATTCAATTCAGCCTTCATGCTCAATCCCTTCATGTCTACAGAACAAGACTTGACTAACTCCATGAATTTCCTCTTGGTTCCTGTAGCTATCTGCACTAACCAAGACTTTTCATGTTTGCTTCTTATCAAACGCAAACTTTCCACCACTCTAGGGTCTATATAACTATGGCTAGCCCCTGAATCAATTAAAATAATAAATGGTTGGTTGTTAATCATACCTTCCACTTGTTTTCCAGGGCCGCATAGATCCTTGGCATTCTACTGCCCATGTCCTCCACTATTTTAGCTTGTTGAACATTATGGAAAACTCTTGCTTTGCCATTTTTATGGGGACAATCTTTGTACTTATGGTTCCCTTTACAACCCCAACATTGAATGGGCAGTTGTCTCGGCCTTTGTTCCCCCACTCCAGCCATTCTTGGCTCTCTAAATGATGGGTGTCCTTTAGGACTATTTCTGAAAAAGGGATGTTTGTTTCCCTTCTGCCTCTATTCTTTCTTCAACTTCTTCTGGTCATCCCAAGCCCTCCGAAAGGTAGTATTTTCTCCTTGCTTCTCATATAATCATTTCGCTCTTCTTATTGTTTCTTCCATAGTCTTAGGATCATCATACTGAATCTTGTCACCAAAGGGAGGTGGTAGTCCACTCAGATACCTCTGAATCTTGACAGCCTCATCTTTGATGAATGGAACATACTTCAGTAATTCCAAAAACCTTCGTTTGTATTCATCAATGGTCATGCTGCCCAGCTTGAGTTTGAAGAACTCCTTCTTCTTTCTGTCACACTATCTTTTAGTCAGGGATTTCTTCTTGAAATACCTCTTGAATTCCTTCCATGTGATATATTTCTCTCTAATGTGTTGCACCTGCACAAGCTCATCCCAGCACATGGATGCTTTTCCTTTTAGTTGATACATCGCAATTCTTCCTTCTGCATGAAAGGAATAATTTTGCAGTTGGAAATATTTCCTCATGCCAGGCAACCTTGTTTTGGCATCTTCCTCCTTCTTATGTTCTCCATCAAACGTAGGAGGATTAATATTGTTCATCTCCCCTTTCAATTTATCCACTCTAGATCTTCAGTGTTTTCTGGTAGGGGATGGGCTTGAACTACTGTGTGCTTCCTTATCAGAATGTTTTGGGGAGCGACGACCATGTCTAATACCACTCCTCAATCTTATTTTTCTCTTAGGGGTCTTGCGACTCCCTGTTTTTCTTGTGTCACTCTTATTTTACAATTTCCTTTCTATTCTTTCCAGTTTCTTCAACATCTTTAAGTTGAATTCACCCTGTCGATCCCTGATCCTCATGAGCTTTTGGCTATCGGCTCGGCGAGCTTGGGCCTCTCTTTGCAATCTTTCAATGATTTTCATCATATTTCCTTCTTTATCCATCTATTTTCCTTTCCCATTAGAGTTTGACCCTTCGACTCCCAAGTTGACATTCCTTCCTTCTCTTTCGTTCTCTAAATTGGAGGCAATTCGCACCTCTTTCATTTCTATACTCAAAGTCGATTCACAGCTGTCCTGACACTCATTGAACTCTGCACACACAACGTGCAGTCAACCAAATTTTGTCATTCCTTAAACCCTTAATAAAACTACAATAATTATAAACCAACGTGAATAAGAAAACGTTTTGACTTCACAAATTTTCCGAGTTCCACTCGGCTCTGTAATTTTTGGGTGATAGCCCCCGTTTTCTTAGTCCCCAACCCATGCGTCCATGGGACATGATCAAATGCTAAACTTCTAGGTGCTACAAGGCTCTCCAAATGAAACTTTGGGTTTCAGGATTTCGGGCTTCGGGGTTTTGGGTTTCGGGGTTTTGGTCCTCGAGGCTCTCATACTCGCTTCCCTCTCCAACCCCCGAGTTTTGAAAATTGAATTTCCTTACCCTTCGATCCCACAACACAGCTATCACCCACCAAGGTAGTGAAACATGGTGTCCTTAAGAAGGTCCACCTCACTCCCAGTGATGTCAAGGGGCCCCACTACTTTTACTTTTCGTTTCGGAGTTTCGGGCATTAGGAGTTCGTGCATCTACACATCTCGGACTTCCATTTGCCAAAATTCTGAAATTATGGTCTATTCATCTACTTAATCCAACGGTCTTGATTCCCCATGATATGACGACTCAGATCTCATCCACATTTCACGTATCGGGATTTTGTGTGTCACTAGGTCGATAGATTTTCCACCTTCGTCCTCCCTATTCCCAAAATGTCGATTTCATCCTGGACAACTAACGGTCCAGATCTCTCTTAGATCAATGGTTGAGATCCAATCATGGATTCGCATTTCATGAATTCTCATGAACTCACCCTTAGACCATTTCAAGTCATGAGTCAATGAAAGGTTGATTGCTCTTCACGCGTCCTGTCCGATGGACGGTCCTGACGAATTTAGGATCTCGTGTATCGTGATTTCCACACTCCTGTGCAAATCCAAAGGGTTTTAAACCTTGTGCACGTTCTCCAGATTTGATGGTCGTGAGGGTTCTCCTTTCCTCCCGAACATATCCTATGGCTCCAACACTTCTGGTGTGGAGTTCTCTCTCTCCCTGGGGCCATATACCACACCAGCTATAGTTTTATAATACCACTACACCTCATGAGCTTTGTAACATGGTCAAGTAGCCCGTTGACACTCAGAAACATTATGAGGTCTGAAATTAGTCCTCCAGACACAATTTCCTTCTCAAAACCTTGATCCAAAGACCACTTATCTGGCCCATCTAGGCTCAGCATTGAAACTAGGCTCTGATACCAAACTGTAAATATCCCCCAGCCTTAATCCCACTGGCCTGGAAAACGCTACTGTGCGGAACACACTCTTTCTCATACTTAATTAATAACATGCATTTAAATCAAATTAAACACATTTAACTCAGAGTAAGCACAAGATTATTGCTAACATAAATAATCCCTGGCATTAACAATAATTCATATGCACAACAGAATACATGATACATATAAGCATCACAGGCATGCAAAAATTAATATCAAGCATAAGATGATACTTATATTTGAAAACCATGGTAATTCCACCAACCATGTACAGGCCTTCCACGAACCTCCCAGCCTTAGACCACACTCCTCATCATGCTCAGCAGTGGGTCACCCTTGAGTTGGGACTAAGCTCTACCCAAGGAAAGGAATCCTAGTCTAGGCTGAGGTTACAGGGAAAACTACACACAATAATGGGAAGGATTCTCTTCAGGAGCCTTCTTATGCCCACCACTCATGGACTCTCATTCCCCACATGCATGTTCCACCCGTGAGTATACACCTTCACAAGAACAGTCCATCAATGCTTCATCTCCCTCTCTGGGTCTCGACAACAGGCCAAATCAAGAATTATCAGAGCTCCATAGCTGGTGTTGGACTCTCTCTGGGAGAAAACCACTTCCCAGCAGACTCTCTCACCTGGAGAGAGATGCTCATAGGCCTGACAACTTGCCTCTTCAACTAGTTTCATCCCAATTCCAGCAAGGTGAGGATAACAACAATAGTAACTGGTCAATTCCACTCAAGAAAAACAGAAGGCAGCAACCCAAAGACAGTTCAGGTACGTAATCAACTCTTCAAGAGTGGATAGGCTAGGATCATAGGGTACACAAGTGACATGAATCAATCCAGGTTTACCACTGATTTCAGGGTGCATGACAAGGAATCAACGTAGAGGTCAAACACTGACTCAAACGGTTCAGATGGTAGGGTTTCCTTCGCGGTGTGTGGGTAAGAAAATACAGACGCAAAGGAAAAATGCATTCATATGAGCATCACCGCGAACTCAGACGGAGGATGACAAAATGACTGAACCCCCTCCACGACTGACTTCTGCAGTTTTTAACTGCATGTGCCTAGGTCGACACATGTCACCCATGAAGTTGGATGCACTCCATTAGCATGCGTTCCTCTTTTTCCTGGAACTTAGGATAAAATATAAAAATATTTCACATGGATTTTGGAATAATATTAAAATATAATTCCCAAGGACTTAATCCCCTAGGATCAACACTTAGCCTCTCTTTCCCACCTTCCAACCCCCAATCCCTTACCCATTATGTGGAAGCTTAGTCCCCCATCACTCATTCATCGTGGTCGGTCTGCACACAACAGTGTTTATATTTTTTATTAATGTTCTGCATGATTACATACATAAAATCAGGCTCCCGTCCTTAACGCTTAGGCTCTTAGGCCTAATAGCACGTAATCCCACCAGCTTATATAAACTTGTCTCACCAGCCTATAATACATAATTACAGTTCATAATGCAAGCTTTATACTTCATTGACATTATTTACAATAGGGCTCAGCCTTGGGGACATTACAAATGTGAAGAAGTCGAAGAAGAAATTGAAGAGGAAAAAGTTGACTATCGAGAAGAATTAATGTGTGTCATAGAATTTATCAGAAGAGAAAAGAAGAAAAACAAGAAAATACAAGCAGAACTAGACAAGAAAAAGGACACTCGAGAACTAGAACAAATGATCACAAAATTGAAGGTTCAAATAGAAGAAGATAAAAGAATTGAAGAACCACTCAAAGAACAACTAGAAGAAAATGACAAGATCATTGGAAACTTGGAAGCATAGGTTTTCACAGTAAGAAAGGATATTCAAAAGAAAAATATGCATAATAGCTCAAAAGTTCTGGATGGCATTATCATCAGTCAAACATTTCATCTTGACAAGTCCGAACTTGGATACAGTCAGACAGAAAAGATATCAAGCTCCAAAACAATAGAGCAAGAAATAAATCCAAAAATCTATTGAGAAACAATCAAAGAGGATAGGAAGATATACAAGGAAGATTACAGAGACACTCCTCCACCAAGAAGATTTAAATTTCATAATCAACAATAGACAGATTGGCCTCAAGAAGAAGAAGGATTCATAAGACCACCTTGTTGGAGTTACTTCACGCACACCTAGGATTTCTTTTTCCTAATGTTTTTTTATTTGTTCATTAGTCATAATTAGTCACTATGCAGTCTCCTATATTTTAGGAGAGAATATTCCACCTGGAGAATATTCTCTTTCAGTTCACACTTCAATTTGACTAGTTGAGTTGAGTTTAGATGTTGCATTGGAATCATCACCATGAAACATTGGGATCATCACCATGCTAATTCGACCTTACCTTGGTATCATCACCAAAGTGGTGCATTAGCCTTGATTCCTTGAGTTAACTCCTCACTACTTTGTGTTCAGTCAGTTAACTGAAGACTAGTTAACTAGTTAACTCAACTAGGTGACAGTTCACTCTCGTAACTACCTGAGAGACTAGAATAGGTGGTAGTTCACTACCATAACTGTTGGTGTGTGTCTAGATCATTCTAGACCACCACTATGGTGACTTGGTTCACCTCAAGTCGAACTCATTGACTTATACAGAGTATATCATGTGTAAATTATTCATTATTCATAACGATTAATGAGAATTCTTTCCATTCTTTTTCTTCTTCTTCTTCCTTCTCCAATTCACTCTGCAAATGTTTGTATTATTGTTTAGCTAGATCTATTCTGTGCAGGTTTAACACATTTACACACCTCCTTTCAGAAGATATTCAACTCCCAGGTATCAAACTATATTTTTTGGTTTATGTTATGCACGTAATAATTTTGTACATAAAATTGTGAATTGCAGAGATAACAACAGGAAAAGTAACAACTTTGAGAGTTATACACAAAGGGATTATTCAAGGAGACCCAATGACACACAAAGAAGAAGTTACATGAAGCTTGAATCTTTGATCACTGAAGTGGAATGTTACAAATGTAACAATTTTGGACACATGGCCAAGGATTGCAGAATGACAGTCCCTCCTAAAGAACCTCAACAGAATAACAACAGTCACAGACAAGAACCTCAAAAAATGACATGGATAAGAAAGCAAGATTAGTATAACAATGAAGAATGAATAGTCACTCTACAATCTAAGCAGAAGAAACATGGTTGGTATGTTGACAATCGATGTTCAAAACACATGACAGGTGATAAAGACAAATTTCTTACATTACAAAAAGAAAAAAATGGATCAGTCTCCTTCAGAAATGATAATTTATCCAAAATCATTGGAGAAGGCACAGTCCAAATTGGGAACAAGAATGAAAAGGCACAAAATGTTCTATTGGTAGAAGATATGAAACATAATCTTCTAAGTGTGAGTCAAATGTGTGACCAAGTTCATAAACTTACTTTCGATTCAAAAAAGTGTGAGATAAGAAAAGAAGGTTCATGGAAATTGGTCGGTACAACTGCAAGAACTTCAAACAACATATATGTGTTAAGAGAAATTGGAAATGAAAAGTGTTGTCTAGGAAAGGAATATGAAAGTTGGCTATGGCATAGAAGAATGGGTCACATGAATTTTGATAACCTTGTCAAAGTCAGCAAAAGAGAAGCAGTCACAGAAATTCCCCAGATCACGAAACCAACCAACACTTTATGCAAGCATTGTCAACAAGGAAAGCAAACAAAGACCAAGTTCAAATCAAAGGAATATTCAACAACAAGACCACTAGAAATTGTGCACACTGATCTACTTGGACCAACTACAACAAAGGGATTGAAAGGTGAAAAATATTTTATGTTATTAGTTGATGATTATACAATAATGACTGCAGTTTGCTTTCTTAAGAACAAGTCAGAAGATTTTGAAAACTTCAATATCTATAAGGAAATGGTTGAAAATGAGATGGATTCAAGAATCAAATGTTTGATATTTGATAATGGAGGAGAGTTCACTTCAAAGGAATTCATTGACTACTATAGCAGTCATGGAATAAAAAGACAATTCTTCATTGCTAGGACACCTCAATAGAATGGAGTTGTTGAAAGAAAGAACAAGATAGTACAAGAAATGGCTCGAACAATGCTAATGGATTCCAAATTGATAGATATATTTTGGACACAGGCAGTGCATATAGAAGTTCACATTCAAAATAGAGTAGTTCTCAGAAACAACATTGATAAAACTCCCTACGAGCTATTGAAAGGAAGAGCAACAAATGTGAAGCACTTCAGAGTTTTTGGAAGCAAATGCTACATCAAAAGAGAAGATGGCAGAATGGGAAAGTTTGACTCTTGTATGGAAAAAGGAATAATTGTTGGTTACTCAAGTATAAGGAAAGCATACAAGTGTTAAAATCTAAGATTGAACAAAGTTGTGGAAAGCATCAATGTAACAATTGATGAAACATGGAGACCATAATCAAAGGAAGAAGAAAACAAATCAATGGAACAACTTTTTGAAGAAGAATATGAAAAAGAAGTAGAAGAGGAAGATGAATATGAAGAGAATCCAACAGAAACAGAAGAGCAAGTTCAAAAATTTTCTCTAAAGGCACCTAGCAAATGAGTACAGAAGAATCATCCTTTAGATCAGATTATTGGAAGCAAAGATGCAGGAGTTGAGACTAGAAGAAAAATCCATTCACCAGAACAAACACACCTAGCACTCTTATCTACAATTGAACCAAATTGTTTTGAAGAAGCCAACAAGGATGAATTTTGGAATAAGGCCATGGATGAAGAATTGGATCAAATAGAGAAAAATGACACTTGGGAATTGGTTCCAAGACCAAAGAATAAGAATGTGATCGACACAAAATGCATTTTTAGGAATAAATTGAATGAATATGGACAGGTTACAAGGAACAAAGCTAGTTTGGTATGTAAAGTATATGCACATATTGAAGGAATCGACTTTGAAGAGACATTTGCCCAAGTTTCTAGAATGGAAGCAATCCGTTTACTTTTATCTTATGCATGCTCCAAAAATGTTAAAGTATATTATATGGACGTAAAATCATCTTTTCTGAATGGGGAACTTGAAGAAGAAGTCTACATTGAACAACCAGAAGGATTTCATTTGTCAAAGAACACATACTATGCATGTAAATTAAAGAAGGCCTTGTATGGTCTAAAACAGGCTCCAAGGGCATGGTACTCCAGACTAGATAAGTATCTGTAGCAGGTAGGGTTCATAAAAGGAAGTGCAGACAAAAACATCTACATCAAGGTAAGTCAAGGTAATATTTTATTAAGTGAAGTTTAT
>JASDQU010242402.1:33586-47381 GCA_032191745.1 Picea mariana | reverse complement strand
TCTTTCTATTAATGGAGAAATGATTTTTCTACAATTTCCAGCTTGTCTCTACCTATTACAAATTTAACCTTTCCCAAAGGCTTAGTGAATATATCAACCACATTATCATTTGTATTATAGTACATCAAATAAAGTTTTCATGATTGAATATTTTCTCTCACAAATTGATGTTGAGTTTCAATGTACTTTGATCTTGCATGATAAATTGGATTGTTTGTCAATAAATTGTCAATTTTATTTGAGATTTGACTATCACATTTGATAGATGTAGGTACACATCATCTTTCTCCCATATCTTCAAGAATACGACTTAGCCAAATTGCTTCACAGGTAACACTGCACAATGCCTTATACTCGGCTTCAGTTGAGGACAAGGAAACAATTGGGTACTTCTAGCTGCTCCAAGATAGAGTTCGAGATCCTATACTAAATGCATATCCTGTCGTGGATTTTCTCTCATCTAGATCTCCTACCCAATCAAAATTTCAATAACATGTCAACTCAACATTCAAATGATTAGTATATTCAATACCAAAATCTATAGTCCCTTTCAAATATTGAATGAGTCTCTCTTAGCTATTTTCTAGTGATTGTCATATGGTTTAGCCATGATTTGACTAAGTATGCTAATTAAATATGTAATATTAGGTCTTATTGTGGTTAAATAGTTTAGACTTCCCACCAATTGTCTATACAAAGTACCATTTACTTAGTTTGTATCATCATCATTTCATATCTTAATTTTTTGTTCTAATGGAGTACACTAGATCACATTCCCTCATATTGAACCTTCTAATTAGTTTCAGTGTATATTTACTTTGAGTGATCAAAGTCTTACCATCTTCCCTCCAAACCTCAATGCCTAAACAATAATGCATCTAATCAAGATTCTTCATTTCAAATTCTTGTGATAACTGTCTTTTGATATCATCAATCAATTTTATATCACTTCATGTTATGATTAAATCATTAATACACAATGAAAACAAAGCAACATTCACATTTTTGTTAGGGCCCTAACCTTCCTAACCCCTGAAGTAGATGGAATAATATGGTTTCCTATGTAATAAAGGTAAACATTAGTAAATAAGGCTAATATAATAATGTGAATGTGTCTAATGTGGGAATACTTACTAGAAGGTTCCACCTCTAGAAAGTTCTTCCTCTAGAATGTTCTCTAGAAGATAGAAATAGTATAAATAGGGGTAGAAAGCAAGGAAAATATTTTTCTTGAGAATCATTTTGTACTTGACCTCTGCTCTATTGGAGGTTGACCCGTCGAAGAGGAAAGCGAACTTAGTTATCGAGATAATAAAGGTATCATTTATGGAATCAATTGTGTCAATGTGCTCTCTATTTTGTTCTTTCTGCTAACAAGTTTTAAAACAATCATATTTCTACTCTCCATATCTCTCGAAATTCTCACCCACTTATCTCTCGGAGTTCAGATACACTTACCTCTCTTAATTTAGGATCACCTCCCTCTCGGAGTTCACACACATTTATCTCTCTCAATTTGGAATCACTTCAATGGTTTGTGTAGAATTCAGAAACCTAACAAAGCCTCCATCAAAGGTAACTATAAGGAGCCCCAGATTGACTCTAATCCAACCCAAATCCCCCGAAAGGGTTTTAGAAGAACGCATTAGCACTGGAGACTCATATAAAAGGATATCGACATAATTGATTCATTCAAAACTAAGTAGCTAGGGAGAGGTCGGGTGTCGGGGTTTAGAGAGGGGCGCTAGCTTAGTGGGGTATTTGATCTATGCGCCTTCCTATGTTGGGAAAGAGAGATACTGGGATCCCCAGCCTGGGGTGTGTGTAAGCGAGGTCATCTGGTTCAATTGGATCAACTGATGGATCAATGGATTATGAGTAAACTGAGTCAACTAGATCGAGAATTGCCTCTACGACTAGAGATGGAAGGAGTGCTAGTTGTAATGCTCCTGGCTTGGATGACTAGCTTTTCTATCAGAGCACTTTCCTCTTCAAACTTTTAGACAAAAATTTTCAGGCTAGAGATGTACTTCCGACATCTTTAAAGCACAATGATATGTCGTTTGATGGGTAAAACTACAGTTGGGGAAGTCTACACACATGAAATACAAACAGTTTCACGTGGTTACTCGAAACACCTTGTTTCACCTATTTGGAAACCTTTGTAACCCTTGTTTGTACCCCTTCGAGTAGTACCATAGTAGACAACACCTATACATGATCATTCACTCTCACGTACCCTTGGGTATATAGGAAATCCCATAGGTCTCCTAAAATCAGTTGTAGATCAGCCAATAGACCATCTGAAGAATATAGTGGCACCAAGAACAACACTTGGGAATACCACTCTTGTGTACCTATGTAGTATTCCAGATATAAAATAGTATGCAGAACATAAATATTTTAGTTAGAAATGGAAGAACAAAAATATTATAACTAGAACAATACCATAATAATATCAGAATAACACCAGAAAGAGCACCTTGATTAATGATAGAAATGTTCACTTGCCTCTTCGAGGGGGAAACCTCCAAGAGAGCAGAGCTCTATTACAATAATATCCAAGACAAGACTTCTCATACCCTCTAATCTTATTTATACTAAATTTATCTATCCAAAAGAACAATCTAGATGAATATCCTTCTAGAAGCAGAAGATTCTATTAGTTCTTCTTACATTTGACTTATTCCTCCTTATTGCTAGGCCTTATTAATATTGACCTTTATTACATGGAAATACATTATTCTACCCACTTGAGGGGTTAGGTAGGTTAGGTCCCTAACATGCCCTGCCCCTTAAAATCAGCCTTGTCCTCAAGGCTTGAAATGAGGAAATTGCTATAGAATGTTAGCTGGCTCCTACGTGGCATTTGCTGGAGTTGTATCTTTACACTAGACTAACACTTCCTTGATGGTGTGCTGACGAAGACGATGCTCACATTGGTTCAAAACTGCTTATGGATGCAACCAGATGGATCCTTCTTCATCCAACTCGGGAAGGTTGGTTTGAGTTTGACACTTAGTTCCAATCACCTTCTTTAAGCAGGAGACATGAAAAACATGATGGAGCTTAGAAGAACTAGGAAAATCTAACTGATAGAACACCTATCCCACTCGCTTGAGAACTGTATAAGGACCATAAAATTTGGGCGCCAATTTCTGACAATGTTTGGCCTTGAGTGAAGTTTGTTTATAAGGTTGCAGTCGAAGAAATACCTGATCTCCTTCAACAAATTGACATTTTGAGAGACATTGATCGGCTTGTTGCTTCATATGATTCTGAGCCATGACCAAATTCTCTTTGAGGGTATGGAGAATAGCTTATCAAACTGTAAGTGTTTGGTCAACCGCCTGAACCTTCGAGACACCTAATAGGAGAGAATGGAAGGTGTATTTTGTCCATATAGTGCTTCAAAAGGAGTCATGTGAGTAGATGTATGGTAAGAAGTGTTGTACCACCATTCAGCTAATGGTAACCATTGAGCCCATTTATTTTTCCTTTCAGAGGCAAAACAACTCAAATAAGTCTTCAAACACTTGTTGACAACTTTAGTTTGATCATCAGTTTAGGGATGATAGGCGGTGTTGAGATGCAATTGGGTGTCATGTAGCCTGAATAGTTCTTGCCAAAAATTGATGGTGAAAGTGGGATCTCAATCAGAAACAATAGAATGAGGCATGCCATGAAGCTTGAAGACATGATCCATGAAGATTTGAGCCACATTGGATGTAGTAAATGGATGTTGAAGAGCACAAAAATGAGCATACTTGGAAAGACGATCAACTACCACCATGATGACTGACTTATTTCCTAATTTAGGTAAGCCCACAATAAAATCCATATAGATGTCGCTCCAAATAGCACGTGGAATCGGAAGCAGTTGGAGTGTGGTGGGGGATTTGATTGTTTCTCCCGTGTTACATTGACAAACATCACATTCTTCCATAGAAGTGAAAATATCCTTTTTCATACCATCCCAGAAAAAAGGACATTTGACCCTACCATAGGTTTTGGTAAACCTTGAGTGCCCAGTTGTGGGTGTAGCATGAAGCTTAGAAAGCACCATGGATTTAATTTGTGATTGCCTACTTAAATACAAACGACCTTTCTAGCGAAGCTCATCATTATGCCAAGAGTACCTCGAGGAAACTGGAGAATTGTCTTGCAATTGTTGGATCAGATGCGGAATTTTAGGATCTTGTATCCATTCCTGGCGAACAGCTTGGAGCCATTCTAGTACAATGAAGGACAGGGAGAAACAAGACCCTTCATCTTCCTATTTTTGAAAAAGAGCCTCAGCAAGCACATTTTCTTTGCCTTTCTTGTAAATGATCTCATGTTCATATCCAAAGAGCTTAGTTACCCATTTTTTTTTCTCTAGAGAGGAAGGTCGTTGCTTTAGAAAATACTTGAGTCTTTGATGATTTGTCTTAATTTGGAAGAGTTTACTTAAGAGATAAGGGCATCAAAGATCCACTGCATGCAGAATAGGCAACATTTACTTTTCATAGATTAATTGGCCCAAATGGCATTCTGACAATTGTATGTTGTTAAAGGCCAAAGGTCTTCCCTCTTGCATAAGGAATGCTCCAATTCCTCTCCTGGAGGCATTACATTCTAGGAAAAAGGTCTTTGTGAAATTAGGAAGGGCCAAGACCGAAGTAGTGCAAATAACTGCCTTCAATGCTTGAAAGGCATGATTAGTTGTGAGATTCCAAGTGAAAGAATTCTTTTTAAGGAGAGCAGTGAGAGGCACTGCAATCTTTCCATAATGCTGAACAAACTTGCGATAATATCCTATTAAACCTAGAAAACCATGCAAGATTTTGATATTCTTGGGGCGAGGCCAATCCTGCATTGCTTCAATCTTCTTAGGATCCACCCGACCACCATCTTGGACGACAATATGACCCAAGTAATCGACTTCCAAGGCGACAAAGGCACCTTTAGAGTGTTTGAGGATAATTTGATGTTGAGAGAGTAGATGGAGAACTTGATCCACTTGGGAAATATGGGATTGCCAAGTTTTACTATAGATGAGAATATCATCAAAGAGAACTAAGCCAAAATGATGGAGAAAAGGATGGAAGACATGATTCATGAGGATTTGGAAGGTGGAGGGGGAATTACACAGGCTAAAGGGTCTGACCAAGAACTCATAGTGACCCTCATGAGTTTGAAAGGAGGAGTAGGGTATGTCAACATCTTGCATACTTATCTAGTGGTATCCAAAATGCACATCAAGTTTCGTGAAGTACTGAGCACCACTCAACTCATCCAATAGATCAACAATGACAGGAATGGGAAACTTATCCTTGATGGTGAGTTTATTGAGGGCATGAAATTCAGGACACATGCACCAAGTACCTTCTTTATTAAGTACCATGATCACGGGAGAAGAATAAGGGCTGGTACTAGGGAAGATAACACCCGCTTGGAGAAATTCCTGCACTATTTTCTCAATTTCATTCTTTTGGGAAAAGGGATGATGATAAGGGTGAGCATTGGGAGGACGACTACTAGGAACAATAGGTATGGAATTATCATGAACACCACGAGAATTTGGAAGTCCCTAAGGAGTGGAAAAAACAACTTGGTGTTTGGAGAGAATATCTTGGAGGTCAGGATGCACAGAGGGTGTCTCAACCGCTTAAATGGAATGGAGTTGAGAAATAATACTAGAGTGGCCTTTCTTGAGGATATTTTCCATGCGACGGGAACTGATGATATCAAGAGAACTAACTGTGAGACCTTGGAAGTGATAGCTTTGTCCCTCCTATTGGAATTGCATGGTTAATTCCTTAAAATCCATAAGAATGGGACCCAAAGTGTGTAACCATTCAACACCTGGAACAATGTCACAATCGCCTATTTCAATGGAAAACATATGAGATTTTAGGTTGTAATGTCCAATTTGAAGACATACATTTTCACAATGCCCACCAAATTTCATGGACCCACCATTGGATATCATGATTTGAAAATTATTGACAGCACGGATATAGCAATTGGTTTCTTGGGAAATGCGACGATGAATAAAATTGTGGGTGATACCACTTTCAACAAGGATGATGACCTTCCTATGCTTAATATAGCCAATGAGCTTGAGGGTTTGTGGAGTGGAGAAGCTAGTGAGGGCATGCAAGGAAATGAGTGGTTCAACTTCAGGAAGGTCAGCGGGCTCCTGGGTAGCATTGGGATGGGAGGGCTCATCAACAAGTAGAACTGTCACATCTTCTTCAGTAACATCTTTGAAAATGTCCATAAAAAGTTTTTGTTCCTTACACTTGCGCCCCGAAAAATATTTTTCATCGTAATTATAACAAAGACCCTTCATTTGGTGTTCAACCATTTCATCCCTAGTTAATTTATAAACCATGAGGGGAGTGATAGGGGGGTTAGGATTAATTGGTTGAGGGAGAGGAACAAAATAGGTTTTTTTGTTCGGGGGAAAAACAACTTGTTGGGCCTCTTTAGCACATTTAGTAGCTTCCAACCAAGTCTAAGGGAGAGCCATGAGAAACTGGGATCATATTTCATCCTTTAGGCCACTGATAAAGCATTCACAGAAGAAAGCATCTGAAATGCCCTCGGTTCGAAAGAGCAAATGCTCAAAAGTAGTTATAAAGTCTTCCACTATGCCTGAATATTTCAACTTGGTCAAACGACTGAGATACTGGGTATCAATGTCAAAGCAGTCATAGAGCTCTGCAACAAAATGGTTCGAGGCAATACACCCATGACATGAATTTTTACGCCATTTCCACCATTTCCATTGTTCAGGATCTATATAGAGGACAACATAGTGAAGTTTTTCCAACTCATCAGTAATACCATGCATAGAAAAATAATGCTCCATTTGAGTGACCCAACCCGTAGGATCAAAACCATCAAATTTATTGACCTTGATGCGGGGAAGACGAGGGTCATGATGAAAGGATTTGGATTGAAAATGCATAGAATGAGAGGAATCAACAACATCTGGTTGGTCTGAGAAGGAAGGACCCGGAGGGCGGTTTAAAAACTAGTTGACAATAGACTGGAGGGTGTTAAATTGGTTCATGAATTGGCTTCCATGATATCAAATTTGTGTTGGAATTGGGTCTCGAATTGTGCAAGGAGGGAATTGATAGAGCCAATCTCAGATGTCATATGTTGGATGGATTCCTAGGATTGATTGATGGAAGCTTGCAGGTCTTGGTTGCGAGTGGTGGCCATTTGGAGAGGGGAAGTGCGGGTAAGGAAAATGTGTGGGTGGGCCCACAAAAAAGGACTTATAACTGATAGGTACCACGAAGATCAGGGTGAGAAGGAAAATATAATGGAATAGGCAGAAAAATAGGGAAGCCGAGAAGGGGTCGGGTCCATTGAATAAAAAGGATTAAAAATGAAAGGTATGACTACGATCAGGGAGAAAAGGGGAATCCAATGGGATATGTCCCAAATAAGTGTGCCTATATTAATATTTACCTTTATTACATGGAAATACATTATTCTACCCACTTGAGGGGTTAGGTAGGTTAGGTCCCTACCAACCTAGGTAATTGGGTAGTATGGCTAAGGGTACGATCGATCCTCCTTAGTTAGAGCCCTGAGATATTGGGTCGAGTACTACTCTTGAACACCATTGGTATATCAGAGAGTTATAGCACAAGGATGATCCTTATCCATAGGAACCCTCAAAACCCTAATCCTTGTTGCTAGAACAGAACAAAACAACAACAGAGTGGAAATTTTGTAGTGCAACCCTGCTTCCTACATCCAAGTTGCAAAATTACTACACAATTTCAACTATAAAAAATTTGGGCATTATGTCACTGCAATATTATTCAGACATGAGTATAACTTCACAATATTTTAAAAAAGTATAATGGTCTCATCAACACTCTTGTTTGGGACATATCTCACTAGATTCCTCTCTTCACACTAATTGCAGTGGTACCCCTCACTTATAATCATTTTTTTTTATGCGAACCCACCAATCCTCCCTAACACCCTTATTTGGGACCTATTCCATTGGATTCCTCTCTTCACACTAATATTGATGGTATGAATCACTTATAATATTTTTTTTGTGGACCCACTCACCCTCCCTAGCACCCTTATTTGGAACCTATTCCATTGGATTCCTCTCTTCACACTGATTGCAGTGGTATCCCTCACTCATAACCCCTTTTTGTGTAGACCCACCATCCCATTTCTTGCTTTCTTATCTCCTAGATAGTCCACACCCACAACCAATACTTTGATAGTCACAACCTTTCCTTGAACAATGCTCACAACCAGACCAAGAATGACATGAAGGAAATCACTTCAAATATTTCTACCCTCAATTCCAAATTTGACACTTTTTCTTTAGATGTAAAAAACCTGACAACATTGATTAGTCAGTTTCGAGGTCCCACCTTCTTTGAAAAACCTTCACACCCAAAGGGCACTTCCTTATCCCCATTCCATGGCCTTTCATTCTAACCCCCTTCATCGTGATCTTCATCTTCCCAAAGTTGAGGTGAATAAATTTGATGGCTCGGACCCCATAGGCTGGGTCATTCAAATGGAACATTATTTCTCCTTGCATGGTGTTACTGATGATTTGATGAAACTTCATGTCAGTGTTCTTTATTTGGATTTTGAACGCTGGAAATGACATAAAATTTCACACAGAGAGTATATTGCTTGGACCCAATTTGTTGCATACCTTTGTGAATGCTTTGACACCAACATGCATTATTTGATCTGTTTGACCAAGCTTACATAGTCTGGTATAATGGAATAATACATCGTTGCTTTCAAGCAATTGGATTTTAGAACATAAGACATGTTTGAAAACTTCTTCTAGGAATGATTTATTAGTGGCCTTAAGGATGAAATCCAAGCTCATATCCTAATGGCTCGTCCCCAAACCTAGCTTGCATCTACTCATCGCACCAAGAAAACATAATAGGTAGTCTCATCCTAAGTCCAAAATCCCTCCTTTATTCTCCACTCCTAGCCCACCAATCATACCCCTCCTTCCCCTCCTCTTAAGATCCATAAATTAATCAGTGCAGAAATGGTTGAACACTAACTTAAGAGTCTTTTCTATAACTGCAATGAAAAATATTTTCCAAGGTAGAAGTGTAAGGAGGAAAAACTTTTTATGGCCATTTTTGACGACTTTTCTGAAGAGTATGGCAATGTTTCCCATTTTGAAGATTTTCCCCAAGACGATGATCATAACTCACCCTCTGATCCACTAGAAGTTGAACTACTTATCTCTCTGAATGCCCTCACTAGTATCTCTGCTCCCCAAACCCTTAAGTTAATTAGTTATCTCAAGCATCAGAAAGTCATTATCCCAGTCGACAATGTCAACACCCATAATTTTATTCATCATTGAATTGTTCAAGGGACCCTGTCCTATATTTGTGCAGTCAATAAATTTAAAATCATGATTTCTAATGACAACTCCATGAAATGTGGGGGTCATTGTGAAAATATGTTCTTGCAAATTGGTCATTATAACTTGAAAATATCACATGTTTTCTATTAACACGGGTGGTTATGACATTGTTCTAGCTGTTGAATGATTATGTACACTAAGGAATTCAAGAAAGTAACCATCAATTTCCAACATGATGGACAATAGTACTAGTTCTAAGGCATCATGACAAGTTTCCTCAAGATCATCGGTTCACACAGATTGGAGAAATTTATCAAAAAAAGATAATTCTGGCATTATTGCCCAACTCTATGCCATTCAAGTAGTTGAGACCCCCTCACCTATTGTTCACCTCGACATATACAATTTATCCTCTCTAAATACCAATCTATTTTTTACAACCCCCAAGGAATTCCCCCTTCCCATGGCGCCCATGATCATTCCATCCCACTTGTCCTTGGTAGTCTTCCTCCCAATGTTTTCCCTTATTGTCACCCATTTGCCAAAAAAAATGAAATTGAGAAAATTGTTTAGGAACTGCTAGCGGTGGGTGTTATCCATCCTAGTACCAACTCTTATTATTCTCCTGTCATCATGGTACTCAAGAAAGAAGGTCTGTGGTGCATGTGCCCTGATTTTCGAGCCCTCGACAAAATTACCATTAAAGATAAATTTCCCATTTTTGTCATTGATGACCTTCTAGATCAACTAAGTGGTGTTCAGTTATTTACCAAACTTGATCCGTGTTCTGGATACCACCAAATATGTATGAAAGAGGTTGATATTACCAAAATTTCCTTTCAAACTCATGAAGGCCATTATGAGTTCTTGGTCATGCCCTTCAGTTCGTGCAATGCACTTTTATACTTTCCAAAGTCCCATGAATTATGTCTTCCACCCTTTCCTTTAGAAATTTTTATTGGTCTTCTTCGATGATATCCTCATTTATAGTAAAACTTAGAACACCCATCTAGCCCATGTGGATCAAGTCTTACACTTATTTTTTTATCCCAAACCCTTTCTCGGATACCTTAAATGTTCTTTTGGAGCTCTTGAACTAGAGTACCTGGGCCATATTGTCGAAAAGGATGGTGTTTGTGTGGATCCTAAGAAAAATGAAGCTATGAAGGACTGGCCCCATCCTAAAACTCTTAAAAGTTTGAGAGGTTTCTTGGGTTTGATGGGATATTATCGCAAGTTTGTCCAGAATTATGGAAAAATTGCAATTCCCCTCACTACTCTCCTTAAAAATAATGCTTTCAATTGGACTCCCACGACTGATCAATCCTTCCAATCCTTGAAAGTAGTTGTGTGTATGAATCTTGTTTTGGCATTGCATGGCTTCAAAAACATTTTTTTTGGGGAATGTGATGCTTCTGGGGAAGGCATTGGGGTAGTTCTCATGCAAGATGGAAGACCTTCAACTTTCACTAGAAAACAATTATTTGAGATACACTTGGGAAATCCACCTATGAAAAGGAAATGTTGGCTATTTTTCATGTGGTGGATCTTTGACATCCGTACCTACTGGGGAAACACTTCCAAATTAAAATTGATCATTTTTTGGGAACAGGGGCATGCCCAGGGTTCAATGCTTCAATAACGCACCAACAAAACCCTAACTACCGGCCCTTTCGGTAACACCTGCGAAGCAGATGAAGTCTCACCTGGGGGCAAGGGGGTTTCAGAACTCAGGTGTCTACAACCAAGCTGGGACACATATCTGTGATTACAACACTTAACAAAGGACTTAGCCAACAAGATGCATTAGGTTATGATTCTCATGTAAATCATAGATTAGCCCTTATTACAGAGAAATCCAATAACAATCAAGATCTAACACTTCTAATCACTTAGCACACAACATTAAATCATATCTAAAATTCATTATCATCATTAAGCACTAATCTATAACATCAGATGCATTCATTATACATAACAACAACAACACTAAGAAAATAACCACATAAACAACATCGCACAAAGCACATCAAACACAGGATATACGTGGTTCACCCCAGTGTGGGGCTATGTCCACCAACTTCTTCTTCTTCTTCTTTATTAGTCTCCAATCTTAATACATTCATATGCTCTTGTGCACAAATCCACAGAGCATAACTTCACCGAGGATAAGAGATCTGCGAGCTACACACTAGATCCTCCTTCCCAAAACAAGGTCAAAGCACAGAGCGAACTCCTACATAGTCTGTTCGCACAAAGCCTTACTTTACACAACCATATTGCACAAAGCAACTTACAATCTCTTCCACTAATCCAAACATACTCTTTGGACATAGCCAACCCTACTAGTAGTCATGCACTAAGCCATTCACCATCTACATTGCTTAGCTACTACTTATTTATACAATTACAAAAAGGCCTAAACATGGGTAAACCCATGGGACGACATCCCATAACCTGTTATATAAACCCTAAAATCCCTTTGCTGGGTCCACAAGCCCACAAAAAAAGTGAGATCTTGCGATCTCTGCTCCGCCTGGGTGCTCCATCTTTGACCAGCCTGTCAAAGTCCCAAAAATGGTCAAACACGACCAATGTTTCCTCAAAACTTGGTCAAGGGCCAACATCATCATAGCCTCAAATATTTTTTGGAAAAAAGATTTTCATCCCCTGAGCAACAAACGTGGTTGACCAAAATGTTTGGCTATAATTATGAGATCATTTACAAGAAAGAAATATAAATGTGGTTGTTGATGCTCTTTCATGGAAATATGAAGAAGACTGGTGTCTCTTTTCACTCTCCTTCATTGTCTCATATTGGTTATAGGAAGTTCATCGGGAATGGTTCTAAGATCCCAAAATTTCTTTCTTAATCCAGCAATTTCAACAAGATCCTCATGCATCTCCGAGGTACTATTGGCACAATGAGGAGATTCACTATAAAGGTCGCTTGTATTTGAGCAAACAATCTCACTTTAAATTCACTGTTCTTTTTGAACTTCATTCTTCACCAACCACAGGGTATTCAGGTTTTCACAAGTCATATGAACGGATCCAACGTTATTTTTTTGGGAAGGCATGAAACAGGACATCCACACTTTTTTGGTTGAATGTGATACTTTCCAACACAACAAGGGGGGAAACAATCAAACCTTTTTACATACTCCAACCTCTCCCTATTCCACTTGCTATATAGACCGATATTTCTATGGACTTCAATGTTGGATTACCAAAATTAGGAAATAAATCAACCATCATGGTTGTAGTTGATCGTCTTTTCAAATATGCTCATTTATGTTCCCTCCAACACCCGTTCACAACATCCACTGTGGCCCAAATTTTCATGGAAAATATCTTCAAACTCCATGGAATGCCCCACTCTATTATATCTTACCATGATCCCACTTTCACTGGAAACCTTTGAAAATAATTGTTCAAGCTCCAGGGAATCCAATTGCATCTCAGCACGACCTATCATCCCCGGACTGATGGTCAAATGAAAGATGTCAACAAGTGTTTGGAAACATATTTGAGGTGTTTCACGTCTGACCAACAATCTTAGTGGGTTAAGTCATTACCACTCGCTAAATGGTGGTACAACACGTCTTACCATGGTGCTACTCACATGACTCCCTTTGAGGTGGTATATGGTTAAAAAACACCTTTTGTATTATCCTACATGCTCAGCATCTCCAAGGTCCAAGACATCGACAAAAACCTTACAGTCTATGCTTCCATTCTACGTACTCTCAAAGAGAATTTGGTCCTGGCTCATAATTGCATGAAGAAAAAAGTTGATCATAGTCGTTCAAAATGTCAATTTGCTAAAGGGGACTAGGTGTTTCTTCATCCGCAACCTTAGATGCAAACATCCTTCAAAGTAGATCACTTCCAGAAACTTGATCCAAAGTTTTATGGCCCTTATACAATCCTCAAGTGTTTGGGGCCCATGTCTTACAAGTTAGCTCTCCAAAGTCAATATAAGCTTCATCTAGTTTTTCATGTTTCATGCTTAAATAAAGTGATTGGAACCAAGTGTTAGATTCAAACTAGTATCCTTGAATTGGATGAAGAAGGATCCATTTGGTTATAGCCCCAAGCTATCTTGGACCAACGAGAGCATCATCTGCATCAACACACAATCAATTAGGAGGTTTTAATACAATGGAAGGATACAAAACCTAAGGATTCCACATGGGATCCGACTACCATTATGCAATAATTTCCCCATCTCAAGTCTTGAGGACAATGTTGTTTTTTCAAGTGGGAGGGCATGTTAGAGTCCTAACCTCCCTAACCCCTAAAGTAGATATAATAATATGTGTTTTTATGTAATAAAGGATGACATTAGTAAATAAGGGCAATGCAATAATGTGAACATGTCTAATGTAAGAAGACTTACTAGAAGGTTTC
>JASDQU010242401.1:36746-51794 GCA_032191745.1 Picea mariana | reverse complement strand
TACTGTGAAGCTAACACTTTTTTACTATGAGGCACAACACGACTGTGCAGTGTTTGAGCCATATTGCACCCTAGCCATTTTCTTGTTGCTACCCATGTTTATCTTTGGATTGGAGTGGCTTGTTTTCATTACCAAAACCCCTACCTGATTTTTCTACTGTGGTTACCTATTTGACTTAGGAGTTGGACAAAAGAAGTAGGTTGTTAGGCCTGTGGTTTTGAAGAGGCAGGTTGTCAGGCCCATGGATTGAAGAAGCAGGTTGTCAAGCCTCTAAGAAACTCTCTCTAGGTGAGAGAGATTGTTGCAGAACTGATTTCTCCTAGAGGGAGTCCAACAACAACTACAGAGCTATGAGGATTCCTGATCCGACATGTTGTTGAAACCTAGAAGCGAAGTGGAGTAGCTGATGGATTGTGGAATAGTGAAGGTGTATATTCCTTGGTTGGGACAAGCATGTTAGGAATGAGAGTCTATGAGTGGTGGGCATAAGTAGGCTTCTGGGAGGGAATCCTTCCTATTGCATTGTGAAAATTTCTGTAGTTTCAGCCTAGCCTAGGTTTTCTTTTAGCCTGGGTGGAGTTTAGTCCCAGCTCAAGGGTGACCCACTGCTGATAGCTCGAAGCAATGTGGTCTAAGTCTAGGAGGTTCGTGGAATGTATGCACATAGTTGGTGACTTTAATAAAAATATAAGTACCATATCTATGTTAATTTTTATGTTGTGTATTCTATACATGCCATGATATTTATAATATTTCCTGTGTAAGGTGTTGTATTAGATTGTTGTGATTTCTGCATTTAATTTGTGTATTAGTAGAATGTTGATCCTGATTATTTTGAGAATGATATGAAGGCATAAATAACCAAGATATAACAATGAAATACACAAAAATATAGAATAGAACACAGAAATATAGTGAAACCCAACTTCTATTACTGAATAAGATAGAAAAACATTGTAGAACACAAAATGGAAGAATGGGCTAGCTTATCTCTAAAAATAAAGAGATGTTGGGTATGCTTCATTCACAAGAATATTTACATCACACTCCATTACATGATTAAAGGTCCTCCTTTACCTCAATTATATATGAGAGAGTGAGAGGATAACAATTCCCATGATGCATGTGGGATAAATTGGACTAAGTTTATAAAATTCCATAGGCATGTAAAATACTAGGACTTCCCTGGCGGTCACCCATTCCAGTACTACTCTAGCCTGAGCGCGCTTAACTGCAGAGTTCTAATGGGATCCACTGAATTAACGCTATGTTGTAGGAATGTACATAAAACCAATAGGAAATCATTACATGATGTATGTAATTAACAAATGAAGATGACATTACATTCCATTCCCCATCAAAAGGGTGAATATCATGGTTTATCAAAACCACAAGCTCAATATGGTGATTCAGTGAAAAATATGGATGCCCACTGAGATTCATCTAGATCATTCCTCCCCCCTTAGGAAGAAATGGTCCCCATTGCACCAAGCTCCCTTGGGAGACAAGGAGACTTCCACTAAATCTAAATCTTGGTGCGTTGCTTTCCTTGCTGAAGAAGGTGTTCTTCTTAGCTTGTTGAAGGTTGTCATGAACCTATTGTTGGAGGGGTTGGTTCCATTAAACCAATCTAGCTACATGATCTGCCTGAGTGTGGGAGGACTCTGTCAATGAAGATGCAACATGAAAAGAATGAAGGGTTTTGTTATAAAATTGCTTGACTGGGAAGTGTGGAGGAACCCCCATAGGTACAGGAAGAGCATCTTGGTACTATTCTATAGTCTTGTCGATCTGATCCTACTGGATAGAAAGGTCTTGGACTGAGGCTACAATGGTTGTAGTGTCCTTCTCTTCACCTTCTGGTTGGATTGTGAAGAGGCTAAACTTTGTAGTATGAGAGATTACTTTGTGGAATTTTTTTGGTGGGAAAATAGTCACAACTACCTCTGGCATCCATTATAGCTGACCCCCCATAGTATCAATGATGCTACATGGTTGAGAATCATCAACATCATGATGCCTCCACACATATGACTGGCCTAATAAAAAATCATAGAATTCCAGTGGGGTAACATCACACAATACCTCATCCTTGAAGGGATTGATGCCATAGGGAAAATGACACTACTGGATGAGACGAAGATCTTGAACCTGGTGAAGCCACTCGATGTTGTATGGTTGTGGGTGTGGTCTTGTTGGAAAATCCAACTACTTGAAAACCTCCGCTAAGATGATGTTCCTTTGACTTCTGCTATCAACAATAAAATGCAGTGGGGTCCCCTTCACCCACATTTGTGAATGGAAGAGTCACTCCCCCTCCTCAAGATCCACTTCTGGTTGGATTGTTGCAATTGAAATAGTAGCAATGGGTTATTCATCAATGATCTGTATCCTTTTATTATTTTCTGAATTAGGGTCCAAGTTGAGGTTCGGCTCTTTGTATTTGAGCTTGTCCACCAATGACTGTATTGAGCAACATTCATCAGTGTTGTGCCAAGGGCTGTTGTGGAACTCACACGTCTTTTCGATGTCTTTCTTATACTTCTTGTTACCCTTCTTTTCCTGCATATGGGTTGGCTCTCTTGAGGTTGGCCTTCCTTGCTCTATCCATGCTTCTCCCACTTACTCTACTGCTTGAATTTCTTCTCAATTTTGACAACATATCTATAAGCAACTCCCAGTGAGGAGATGTCCAAGAAATCCATCTCTGTTTGGATGTACTTGTGTAGATAACTACGGTACTTCAAAACCAGGTGTCGCTCAGAGTCTTTGATACCCAACTTTGAGTGCAAGGTATAAAATTTGTTGGGGTACTCTGACACCATTTGGTATTTTTTCTGACGCAGACTTGTCCATCTCATGTATTGGTCATCATAGTTTCTGATAGAGTAGAACTCCCCCTTTAGGGAATATACAAAGGCCACCCAAGTGGGTTCTCTCCCAAATAGTGTAGATTCATCCGTGGTGTACCTCTCCCAGTAACGTTCCCACCAAGATCTGACATGGGGAAGGGCTTTAAGGAGTGCGAAGGTGATATTTTCACTACCGGAAAAATTTTGGACACAGTAATAACCTTCGAGTAGATTAAACCATTTTTCTATAGCATCTGCATCTATCTAGCCTTCAAATAAGGGGATATAAAAATTGACTTATACCTTGAAGGGTGTCACACTTGTGAAATGGTTTCTTGTTGAATATGCCTCGGCTTCCGCCATCGGTAGTATTCGAAGGATCTGAAAGAAGTTGTCCATCATCTTGTTCCTTTGTCGCACGAGGGCTTCCTCAAGCAATGTATTGAAAGGATATCCTTCTCTATCATCTCTCTTTTATTCTGCCATAGTAGGTCACTTGGTCTAGAGAGAGTGGTTGTCCTCAAGAGAAACTAGCTTGAGACCTAAATCTCTATACCTTGGCCTCGTCGGGTACCTACTGTGAGAAATGACAAGGAGAAGACTTCTCTAATACCACTGATCTAGATTATTTTGAGAACAACATGAAGGAAGAAATATAATCGATATGTAACAATGAAATACACACAAATATTGAAGAGAACACATAAATACAGTGAAACCCAACTTCTATTACTGAATAAGATAGAAAAACACTATAGAACACAAACTGGAAAAATGGAGTAGCTTATTTCTAAAAAGAAAGAGATGTTGGCTATGCTTCATTCACAAGAATCTTTACATCACACTCCATTGCATGATTAAAGGGCCTCCTTCACCTCAATTATATATGAGAGACTGAGAGGAGAACAATTTCCATGATGCATGTGGGATAAATTGGACCAAGTTTACAAAATTCCATAGGCATGTAAAATACTAGGACTTCCCGAGTGGTCATCCATCCCAGTACTACTCTAGCCTAAGTGCACTTAACTGCGATGTTCTAATGGGATCTGGTGCATTGATGTTATGTTGTAGGCATGTACATAAAACCACTAGGAAATCATTACATGATGTTTGTAATTAACAAATGAAGATGAAATTACATTCCATTCCCCATCAAAAGGGTGAATATCATGTCTTATAAAAAACACAGGCTCAATATGGTGATTCAATGAAAAAGGTGGATGGCCACCAAGATCCATGTGCATCAAATTCATATTAGTTGTTTAAGTTTATATATATTATGTTCCACAAAGAGATCTGTTTGCCATATCCCAACAGGTCTATGCCTGGTTATGGACAGTTTGATTATCAGAACAGAGTGCATGGTTTCTTTTGAAGTAGCATGCCCTGGTAAGGAAGCCCAGGTATGTTACAAATTGGTGTCAGAGCTAGGTTTTCTGTTGAGATTCAACAAGAAGATCCTAGTGAAAAATTAAAATTATGCACCTACACTAGGATGGAGCCTTAGGATATTTTTAGGTGGAAGTCTATTTTTAGATGATGAGCAAATCCTATTTATAGATAATGTTTATTTATAGATGGTGAGAGAATTCTATTTATAGATGTATGTTGACTATTATTATCCCTTAATAATAGTTGGACAATAAATATTAGTCTATTCTCAATGAGCACTTGGAAATAGTTAAGTGAAGTGGAAAATCAGTTAGCTATAGGAAATTTGAATTCAAAGGTTGACTAGTGGGACATGCAAGTCAAATTAGTTGTAATTGAGTGATTCAAAGTTGTAACAGAGTTGGATGTGTAGTTATGTGAGTTGTGAAGTAGTTTAACTCAATTAAGTGAGTTAAGCTTAGTTGTACTAGTTGTAACTGAACTTACACTAGTGAGAGATCAGTGAATTAATTATTAATTAATTCACAATCAATGATATCACATGCAACTAAAGATTTACCACTGTTAACTACATGCATGCCAGATCCAGTGGAGACCCAATTGAGATAACAGGTGAAAGGGACAGTTTGACTATCAATTATGACATTAGTGATTGCACTCATGAAACCACACACACAGTGGATGTGACGATGAGGATTTCACAGCCTAGGAAAGAGTAATTCATTCATTGCAGGGATTTCCATTAGCAGGTATTGCGCAGAGGAGGCAGGCTGTCTGGAAGTAGTAAATTGGCACATGAATTTGTCATTTTTTGTATGTCAGTGTGAGACGATTGTATATTGTATTGAGAGCGCTTGGATTAGAGTTTTGTATGAGATTGTTTCATGATCCATGATATATACATAATATATGATAGTGAGGTTTTTAGCTTTATGCTTTCTCGGTAAAACATCTGTGTTATGTGTGTTTGATCTTTCTTCTTGATGTTGCAATTGGTGATCATGTTTTAAATTCTGCAAGAATATTTGTAGAAACGATTATGTATTTAATAGTGGTATATAATTGTTAGATCAGGAGAATCCAGGCAATAAATAATTTCTATTAAAATTTCTACATTTTCGACATTGACTATTATAGATGTATGTTGACTACTATTATCCCTTAATAATAGTTGGACAATAAATATTAGTCTATTCTCAATGAGCACTTGGAAATAGTTAATTGAAGTGTAAAATCAATTATCTATAGAAAATTTGAGTTCAAAGGTTGACTGGTGGGACATGCAAGTCGAATTAGTTGTAACTGAGTGATTCAAAATTGTAATAGATTTGGATGTGTAGTTATGTGAGTTGTGAAGTAGTTTAACTCAGTTAAGTGAGTTAAGCTCAGTTGTACTAGTTGTAAATGAACTTACACTAGTGAGAGATCAATGAATTAATTATTAATTAATTCACAATCAGTGATCTCACATGCAACTGCATATTTAGCACTATTAACTACATGCATGTGAGATCCAATGGAGACCTAGTTGAGATAACAGATGAAAGGGACAGTTTGACTATCAATTGTGACATTAGTGTGTGCAATCGTGAAATCAAACACACAGTGGATGTGCCCATGAGGATTGTGCAGCCTAGGCAAGAGGAATTCATTAATTGTAGGGATTTCCATTAGTAGGTAATGTGCATAGGAGGAAGGCTGTCTGGAAGCAGTAAATTGGCACATGAATTTGTCAATTTTTGTATGACAGTGTGAGACGATCGTATATTTCACTGAGATCTCTTGGATTAGAGTTTTGTATGATATTGTTTCATGATCCATGATATATACATAATATATGATAGTGTTGTTTTTAGCTTTATGCTTTCCCGGTAAAACATATGTGTTATGTGTGATTGATCTTTCTTCTTGATATTGCAATTGGCAATCATGTTTTAAATTCCGCAAGAATATTTGTAGCAACGATTATGTATTTAATAGTGGTATATAATTGTTAGATCAGGAGAATCCAGGCAATAAATAATTTCTATTAAAATTTCTACATTTTCGACATTGACCCTAAATTGGGACATATAAGTGGTTTTTGATGAAAAAGTTTTAGAGAATTAAAATTACAAAGTGCTAGGAGGGCACCGAGGGAACACCTTGGTTGTGTCCAGAAGCTCATGAGGTATATAAGTTTCATAAAACATGAAAACCGTGTTATTGGGCCACAAAGTTTAAATTTGGGTTGTTGGATCTTTTCGGAAGAAGACTGATCCCTCACAACCATGAGATCTGGAGAAGGTGCATGAAACTTAACCATCAAGTCCTTCAAACTTCCTTATTTTGACGAGTTTTAAAGTTTTTATTTAGAAAGGAACTGAAGCACAAAGATTTGAAGTCCTGGAGTGACAATTAACCATAGATCATTTGATAAGAGGAGATTCGTTGGATTTCCTAGGTAGTTCGGTGGTTTGGAGTTTGGGAAAATTGGTGGAAGTGTGCACAGGATTGAATTCCTCCCAAAGTCCTAAAGTCCCAAACTCCAGAGTGAAAATGGACCTTCCAATATCAGAGACACGTGTCATTGGATTATCAAGTGTTTGGAAGTTCACCAATTTGACACTCTGGATGAAATGGTTTATGGTTGAGCAAGAGGAAGAGATCCCCAAAGTCTCGGAGCGCCAAAGTGACATGACATGATGACATCACCGGAGGTGATGTGGAAGTGTTAAAAAATTCATAGTTTGAGAGTTTTTGGGTGTGAAAATGTGAAATCCTCTGAAGTCTCGAAGCACCACATATGACGTGAGCTAGGGTGACATGGACCTACTCTGAATCTACCACATATCACTCAAAAGTGGGGCCATGTGTCACCATCTTATATGCTGAAAGTAATACTACATGGACCCTAGAAAAGTTAAGGGGTTCGGGAATTCGACGTTCTAAGGAAATAACGGATGATGAAGAAATAACTTCTAGATCTTCAAAGTTTTAGAGTCCTGAAGTCTTGAATTTCCAAAGTCACTAAGCATTGAAGTGATGTGGCTTAATGACGTCACATGGGGTCACGTGGAAACAAAATATGTGTTCCATGTGTCAGTGTTTTTTGTTCTTTTAAAAGACTAATTTTTCCAGTTAGAACTTGACATGTGTCACCCCTCGGATTGGGCCACGTGTCCTCTTCTTGGGATCTTCCATGTAGCACCCCTCTAGCACGTGGTTTCTGACTAGATCAATGGACAGAAACAATTGCTGAAATCCAAAGGAGAAATAATGAAGACGTTACTTCACATTCTGTAATCCATCGAGATCGTATATCTCCATCATGGTTGAAGATCAACGGTGGATGTGATTCCCACTCCATTGCACATCTTTCCATTGCAAAAGTTTTGGTCATTCTTAAACCTTGATCATGTTCGAGGACCATAATCAACAAAGACCATCGATCTTAAAGTAATCGAAATATCAATGTGTTTTCTCATTTTTTGAAATTGGAGTCAATCCCAGTCATCCATTGATAAGTGAATGTCAACCATAGATCTCAGCCCTTCATGGTTTCAGCATTCAACAATTTGGAAGGAAATACAAGATGGATCCTTAGAAATGCCAAAGCCTGAAGTTCTGGAGCTCCTGTTGACCGCTAATCTAAAGAGGGAATGAGGACCTTCGATCATACGTCCTCCGAGTATTTGGAAATTCAATGTTCAGGAGATTAGAAGTGTGTGGGTGCAAAGTCTGTCGAAGCCCAAATTATGAAGTCACAGATTATAGAAGTGATATCGCCTAGGGTGATGTGGACCTCTATACGCATGCCACGTGTTCATCTATTTCTTTTGTTTTACATGTTATTTGTGCCAATGGGAATCTGACATGCATCAACAACTGATTAAGCCACATGTCACCTATGTTTTGCTGAAACGTAGCACCCCGGGTGCACTGTACTAAGTGAGCCCCAAGAGTTTAGGGGTTTTGCGCTCGAAGGAAATGGGGTGAGGTGAAAGGTAAACCTATGAAACCTGAAGTTCTAGAGCCTCGGAGGTATGAAGCATAGGATAAACACTTATCTGTTAGTGTTGGGTCATAGCCTATGGTCACATGAGATGGGGGACCCGAAGAAAAAATGGTCCAAGTGCCCAAAAATTGTTTTTGAAAACATAGAAGATCTTAGAGAAGGAGTGATCCAAAAATGATCTTTTAAATACTTTGGTTAGGTTTATGCATGAGTTAATTTACCATTTAGGAATTAAGAGAAGAAGCTTAATAAAAGAATGTTGCAGCCATATAAGAAGTATAAACAACAAACCATAACACCAATATTGTTAATGGAGTTTGGCACAAGTTTTCCCACATCTTCGGGCCTTTTTCTTAGTGGGGGAGGCTTCTTATTAATCTTCAATGCTTTAATAATACAAAAGAAAGGCTTATAGAATAGCTTCTGAAACCACATTTTAGATATGAAACTTCTAGACAGAAACAAACATCACCATTGGCTAGACTAGGAAATTATGAGACTTTTGAGTATGAAGTCGGCTATGCTTGGCTCGACACCTTGGGATCTGGAAGAAATTTTCTTTTCAGTTACTTGTATGTAAAAACAGAATCCATATTCAGACTTCTCTTGAAATTATGTAACTTTTGAGTATAAAGTCGACTTGATTTTGAACAGTACCTCGAAACCTCTTCTCAACACGAATCCCAATGTTGCACCCTGCCAGATCTGTATAGTATGTACAGTCTCGATTTACATGCCAAAAAAAATTAATTTTTCTTGATTTTTGTGCCACAAAAAACCATTGTTTCTCGATTTTTGTGCCCCCCAAAAATGATTTTTTCTCAATTTCTGTGCCCGGCTAAATAAGATAGACTCCATCAAATTTAGGGACAGTTGCCAAACTTAGCACTAGTTAGCTAGATTTAGCAAGACTCTGCCAGATTTAGAGGATCTGCGCCAGATTTGGTTGAACTGGTAGATTTGGAGGAATTTTCCAGATTTGGTTGACCTTCTAGAAGGTGCCACATGTCACTTCCATACGGTGCCATGTGTCACCTCCATATGGTGCCACTTGTCATTTTTTTATTGGGCCAAATCATCGCTTAAAAAGAAAATAATTACTACCACGTGTCAGCCTCTGGTGCTGCCACATGTCATGCTGACTTCAACACAACATATTGCTAACGTCATTTGTTGACTTTGAAATGTTGACTTTGACTTTGACTTTGAATTTTTGCCTATTTGACCTCAACTTCAAATTGCGCTAAACTTTTGCATACGGTGTCCATTTTTAGAAAACAATATATGGTTGGAATCGGCTCAACGAGTCCAAAACGATGGAACTAGTTTCATACGATTCCAAGAACTTTGATTTTTAGGCCTTCTTGGATCCATTTTGGACCATTCCTTCCCACTAAGACCTTTTGGTCCTCCAAAAGGATATTAACCTATCATCAAGTGAGGGATAGGCCTCCCCACTTGTCCTTTGTCTTTAAACTTTGTCATGTGCACCTGTCACATCATAATCAATTGCATAATAACCATGAAAAATGATAGCATATTGTTAGCCACTTGAACCCATTCACATCTTATTGAATCCACTACCATCCATGTAGAAAACATTAGCAACAATAACATAAAAAATATGACTAAAAATGAGCCAATATGTTTGATTGGCTTGCACAAGATTAACTTATCTTGAAGAAAAATATGATTTAACTTCCATTCTACAACCATCTCATGTTTATGCTTAAGGTCAACTACTTTACTTGGCATAGTTATAGGTGTATTTCTTGCATAAGCTACCTTCTTTAATTGTTCCATTGTTAGAAGATATTGATTTTATTTAATACGATGAGCATGTACAAGATATTCATTGCCTTTATTAAATAAGTGATATTAATTATGTTCCCTGTAGAAGATTTCTTTTTTTCTAGTGACACCACATAACATGTTACTTCATCCACATACTTAGATGTAATTGCAAACTTTATGATACATTTCTTTGTTATGGGAAATTTATGATCTTTGCTTACCCAATTTAGTAAATAGGGTTTGTGATGCATCTTAGTGTTTAATCCCAATTTCTTAACCACTTCTTTTGAAATTAGGTTAGATTGAGATCCACTATCTATCAATGTATCGATCTTAGTATGTTTCATTATGACCCTTATAAGAAACAATTTATTTCTTGAATCAAAACCACCACCAATTTTACCTGACAAACCAACTATTTTAATATTTGACTCATCACCTGAATCATACCCCAAGTATGTTGGCCCTATTGTTATTGAAATTTTTTGCCTCCTTTTCCTCTCTTTGAACCACTTTGGTCTCCTCTTTGGGTGCAATTGCCATCAATTCTCATCATCGTCCCCTTTTTTCTTGTAATGCTTTAAAGAGAGCTTCTCTTCCTTCATTGCCACTGAATTTTCTTTATTCCCATTCCCTTTTCCTTTGAAATCTTTCTTTGAATATGTTTCCCCTGATACACTAACTCCAATTTTCCCTACTTCAATATACGTTGCTTGAACATAAAACTCATCAAGATTAGTAGGTCCAAACATAAATACAGTGCTACGAATATGTGCAGGTAAACCTCCTATATACTCCATAAGATTTTCTTGTGTATGTAATGGAATATTTAACATTAATGACATTTTACGAAATTCATATGTGTATCCTTGCACCATTTGTCCTTTTTTTAGTTTAAGACTTTGCCATTCAATTAAATCCTTTTCCTTATATCCCAAAGGATAAAACTGCCTTCTAAGTGAAAAAAGAAAATCTTGCCATGATGGAAATAAATTACCAAATTGTTGAGTACAATTGATGCAGGAGCATCGCCTTAAAAGTCAAAATGCAAGCGTGAAGGCAAAGGAATGACATCTCAGCAAATGACATAATTTAAAATCGGAAATTAACTCAGAATTAAATCGGGTTGTTGAGATATTTTGTAAACAACATTTTAAATATGTAACTTGTTTGTAAAGTCTTACGGACTATAAGAGATTGTAGATATGGAGTGTTGACTCTTATCTGGCAATAACTGGTAGTTATTGTAATAGGAAAAAGTAGGTAACAACTTTGAATTGATAGGATAGATTGTAGACAGGACGAGAGAGATCGTGGAGCCAGTCCTTATATAGTTTATTGTTGTATTGTAACATATAGACAAAATAGAGAGAATGAGATAGATATCAGAGAGATCAATACAACAGAGTAGAGTAGAAGAAACACTATGTAAATTTGTTTTCATGAATGAATAGAACAGACATAATTGTCCCAAATCCTTGGATTGTGTTCGTTTGATGTATTATTGAATGACTGTGATATTCTGTGTGTTTGGTTATTTTCATTTTCGTTCATGTATGATTGTTCGAGATATTGACTTTATGAGTTCATGACGAAATTGGATGAGTTTCAATTTTTTCTCTTCTGACACTTGTATGCAAGGTGTACATCTCAAATGCAAGGAGTGCGACGACTAAGTCTTGGAGTGGCTCAGATAAGTTCAAAGAGAACAAGAGAAACTTTGACCAGGTGCAAGGTGTGCATAGCGTCAAGGAGCTACCAAGCTTTGAAGAACCAATGCAGAGGAACGCCAGGTGGGTGATAAGAATTGATTTCCAATAAATCCTTAGTTTTGAGTTATTGAAATCTCGAGAACGCAAGGTGTGCATGGGAAGTCGAAATCCTTTAAGGACAAAGCTTGAGAGGGATAACACTTTTCGCAAGTTTTGATAAGATCCCAGAGTCAGACTCGTAGGAGGAGAAAAGGTTCGAAACCTTTGGAGACTAATAAATATTCTAAGTCAGAAGAAGATCAAAATATTAGGAGAGAAGAGAAATGGTGGCCATTAGATCGCGTAGAAAAGGATCAAAAACCGCTCGATCTGTGGAAGGTGCATGCACCTTAATTCCTTGCACGCACAGGAGGGGGAACCTATTAATGTTTGAGACTCGAATTTTTTGAAGTCTGAAGAGCAGAAAAAATGAAGTAGGATTTAGTTGTCTGATCACAGGAGTAGGTCTGAGCCATCAGATTGTTTGGGGAAAAGACCAAGCATCGAATCCTCAGAGAGTATCTAGATCATTAGATACTATGAAGTTTAGGAGGAATCAAGTTTGAAACTTGAAACACCTGAAGCATGGAGAGCTAAAGGGCTGGAGTGAATTTGGATTGTTGATCCAGGAGGATATGTGTCAATAGGTCGAAAGATCCAGAGGAAGGTAGAGGTTGAAGCGTTGAAACATCTAAAGCTTGAATACCTGAAGAGACAATAATCGTCGATCTGTGAGGAGACACTTGGGAGAAGATCTCAAGCTCCGAAAAAGTTGAAGTGGGTTTTTCAGTTTGATAATGGAAATCACCAGAGTGTGAAGAATCGAAGACCCAAAGTAATATCTAGACCGTGAGATATAAGGGAGACATGGCATGAATCCGTGAACTCCAAGTAAGGTCCCAAAGTGGTTTATATTCATTTGATTTGGAGTAGATGTGGTGCACATATGTGATCTCTAGGTAAATACCCTAATAAATCCTCGATTGTTAGATCAGGAGGACACGCGTTAGTGGATTACAGAATCCGAGTAAAATCCATTGGGGAAAAGGAAGCTTGAGATTTGAGATCTCAGAAGTCCGAAGACCCGAAGGAGACCTCAATCGTCGATCGAGAAGAGTGTCATAGGACCATTAATCTGAGTTGAAAGGTCAAACATCGATAGTGGGAGAAGAATCATTGATCGAATAGGACAGGTGTCAACAGATCATGAAATTCAAGAGGTTGGAGTACGAAGGAAGTTGGGTTTGAGATTTCAAATTGACGAAGTCTGGAATTGTGAAGAGATATTGACCGTTGATTTTGAGGAAGAAGATCTGGTTCGTATATTCGAAGGGCATAGATATGATCGTCAATTTAGACATTATCTTCAATATCGTGAGATCGACGATCCCATAGTATTGCAGAGACAGAAGTTGTGAAGATTTTAAGATATTGAGGGCGGGCCACAATTCAAACTATGGTCTCGTCAAGAGGACATGTGGAAGTTGTAGGATCATTGCGGGTCCAAAATAATTTTGAATCCAAACCTATTGTGGTTGTGCCTACAATTGCATGGTCATAGCCCAAGGTCACGTCAAGAGAGGGCTTATCTGAAAAGGAGTTATCGCTCAACACTCTGAGATTTCGCAATAGAGAGAAAGGGAAGGTCACGGGTTCTATCAAACCTGCACCAACAAGCCAAAAGGGCTTGTGTCTTGATACATAAGGAAACCATTAAGGTTTTCAAAGAGTCATCACACTTAAGAATCAAAGATCCTTTGATCGGGAGGTCACACTTCCCTATGGGGAGTAGGGGGGAATGCATCAGGTTGTATCAGAGTTGATATTGATTTTTTTTGCAAAAAGAAGACAAAAGGAGAAAGGAGGTAAGTTGATATCATTTACAGTATCAAGAATTTTATTTCTGTTTGTAGGTGATGCAGTGAAATCATGCCACCCAGAAGGTGTAGAGCGAATGCAGAAATGGAAGAAGAAATGAGGTGACTCCAAATGAGACTGGATGCCATGGAAACAATGCAAAGAAGAGCACCAGACACTGGATATATTAGTGAAGCTGAGAGCGAAGAAGAAGAGGTCGAAGAAAATGTAGTAGAGGATGTTTCACAAGATGGCTTAATACAAGTTGTTTCAAAAATAGGATCCAGAGAGAGAATAGAAGTACCAATGTATGAAGGCAATTTAAAAGTTGAAGAATTTCTAGATTGGGTACATGCTATGGACAAATAATTTGATTATGAAGATATCAAAGAAGACAAGATGGTGAAGCATGCAGTGACAAGACTGAAAGGTCATGCAGCGCTATGGTGGGATGAACTTCAAGTCGAACGCAGGAGAAATGGTAAGAAGAAAATTAAAAACTGGGATAGGATGGTAGCTAAGTTGAAATCCAAATTTATCCTAAAGGATTACCAAATTAATCTTTACATAAGATTGTAGAACCTGAGACAAAAAGGTTTATTAGTGAAGGATTACATTGAAGAATTTTATAGATTGAACATGAGAGTTGGACAAAAGGAAAATGAAGATGAAAAGACAACCAAATATATCAATGCGTTGAGATACAAAATCCAAGAGGATATCAACATGATATCTGTTAGTATAGTCGAAGATGGTTATCAAGCAGCCTTGAAAGCTAAAGAAAAATTGGCCAGGAAGGAAATCTAGCAAATCAAAGGAGGAAACTCAAGCAGAGGTAAGGGAACTACCAGAGAGAATTTCTATAAGCAGAAGCATGAAGCTGACAAACAACATAGTCACCATGAGAAAGGTGGAAGTTCTAAATAAGGACAGCATAGAGGAAGAATCTCTTTTTCCAGAGGAAGAGGATGAGGAAGAACCAGAGGAGGTGTATTTAGATTCTATACCTATGGAAAGCAAGGGCACAAGTCTTGGGAAGGTCCCAAGAGAAAGAATGAAGGAGGAGGTGAAGCACACATTACTGAAGCACAAAGGCATGTGGAAGCAGAAGCAACAAAAGGAGGAAGGAGCCTCATGATGAGGAAGATTCTTCTTAAGCTAGAGAAGGAGATGGAGGAACCAGTTCAATGAACAAGTCTATTCAGAACTGCTTGCAAATCGAAAGACAGAGTTTGCAAGGTGATCATAGACAATGGGAGCATTGAAAATCTAGTATCCACAGAGATGGTGGAGAATATGGAGTTGAATACAATTGCACATCCAAACCCATACATGGTATCGTGGTTGCAAAAAGGAAATCAATTAATGGTAAATCAACAATGCCAAGTGGAATCTAAAATAG
>JASDQU010242401.1:4250-34883 GCA_032191745.1 Picea mariana | reverse complement strand
GATGGGAGAAAGAATACTTATACCCTAGAAAATAATGGTAGGACACACATGTTGTTACCAATATAAGACAAAGAGAAAAAGAGGGAAGCTAGTTCAATCATACTTCTCATGAGTGGGAAGGAACTCTTGAAAGAATTCAAGGAGGAGAAAGAAATGCAATTTGTTGTAGTGAGGAGGCCTAGAGTTATCCTTACAAATACTTCTGTGGAAGATTTTCCTATAGAAATCTAGGATCTGTTCAAAAACTTTGTTGATATAGTAGTGTATGCGTTATCACACTCATTGCGACCCATTAGGAGTATCAACCATCATATTGACCTTATTCCAGGAGATAGTTTACCAAACAAAGTAGCTTATAGGTTGACACCTAGAGAGAATGAGGAGTTCGAAAATCAATTCCAAGAGTTGTTGGATAAAGTTTTAGTCAGGGAAAGCCTAAGCCCATGCGCAGTACCAACTGTGTTAAGTCCAAAGAAGGATGGAGGATGGAGGATGTGTATAGATTCCTGAGCCATCAACAAGATAACCATTAGGTATAGATTTCCTTTACTGAGGATGGATGATTTGATGGATTGTTTGAGTGGAGCAAGTTATTTTTCCAAGATAGACTTGAAGAGTGGATATCATCAAATAAGGATGAGAGACGAAGATGAATGGAAAACATCATTCAAGACAAATGAAGGATTGTTTGAATGGTTGGTCATGTCGTTTGGTTTGACAAATGCACCAAGCACATTTATGATATTGTTGAATGATGCGTTGAAAGACTTCATTGGGAAATTTGTCATAGTATATCTGGATGACATACTAATATCTGGTAATATGAAGGGAGAACACTTGAGACATTTGACATCAATGATGGAAAAGTTGCAACAAGAGAAGTTGTTGGTAAACATCAAGAAAAGTTCTTTTATGAAGAAGGAACTCATATATTTTGGTTTTGTGATATTTTCAAATGAATTGAGGATGGATCCATAAAAGGTAAGAGTGATCAAAGAATGGCCATCACCAAGAAACATATTTGAGGTAAGAAGTTTTCATGGGTTAGCAAGCTTTTATAGAAAGTTTATCAGAAATTTCAATGGTATATGTGCACCCATGCTGGACACTGTGAAGAAGAAACGCAAGTCCTTCAGTTGGATAGAGGAAGCTGAAAAAGGTTTCAAAGTGTTGAAGGAGAAGATCACAGAACAACCAATTATGGTCTTGCCAGATTTTGGAAAAACATTTCAGGTGAGATGTGATGTAAGTCGATTAGCTATTGGAGCAGTCTTGAGTCAGGATAATACGCCAGTTGCTTATTTCAGTGAGAAACTGAATGACACCAAGAATAATTATTCTACATATGACAAAGAATTATATGCAGTGATTCAAGCTGTGAAGAAGTGGAGACACTATCTAATCCCCAAAGAATTTGTCTTGTACATTGATAATCAAGATTTGCATTTTATTACTAGGCAAGAAACGTTGAATCAAAAACATGCAAAATGGGTAGAATTTATGCAAAATTTTACTTTTGTTACTAAGCACATAGCTGGAACTACTAACAAAGTTGCAGATGCTTTGAGCAGGAGGATTTTGATTGTACAAGAGTTCCAAGTGGAGACCTTAGGGTTTCAACACCTCAAGGAGATGTATATAGAAGATGCAGATTTTAAGGAGGATTATGAGGAATGCAAGAATTCTTTATTGGGAGACAGAATCCCATGGACTGAATATTTGATCCAGGATGGATTACTGTTCAAAGGAAGCCAATTATGCATTCTGAAATGATCAATGAGAGATAATTTTTTGAATGAGAAACACAACGAAGTTTTAGTTGGACATTTTGGTCACGATAAGACATTTGCACAACTGAGTAATTCATACTGTTGGTCGAGCATGAGAGCGGAGGTGAAAAAGTTTGTGAACAAATGCAGAATTTGTCAGTATGCAAAAGGAAGATAGCAAAACACTGGTTTGTATCAACCATTACCAATTCCAGAAAGGCCCTGGGATGCAATTAGTATGGATTTTGGTTTCGGATTGCCTAAAACTCAAAAAGGGAGAGATTCCATATTTGTTGTGGTGGACATATTTTCAAAAATGGCACATTTCATACCATTCCAGAAGACAAACGATGCTACACACATAGATGATTTGTTTTTCAGAGAGGTAGTGAGACTACATGGATTACCAAGGAGCATAGTCTCAGTCAAGGACACCAAATTTGTAGGACACTTTTCGAGGATTCTATGGAAGAGGATGGGGACAAACTTGTCCTTTGGTTCAGCATATCACTCTCAAACAGATAGACATACCGAAGTAGTAAGCAGGAGTCTTAGAAAATTTTTAAGAAGTTTATTCACTGAGCAAGGTCGACAATGGGATCAGATTCTGGCACAAGTAGAATTTGCATTCAATAATTCAGTGAACAGGAGCAAAGGAAAAAGTCAATTTGAAATTGTGTATGGTGTACAGCCAAGAGGGATTACAGAGTTGACAGATCTAAATAAATATGATTTTAGAAGTGCTGGAGCAGAGGATTTTGCAACAGAAATGCAGAAAATCCATGACAGGGTCAGAGAACAACTACATAACAACAACCAGAAATACAAGAGAAAAGTTGATCAAAAGAGGAGATAAGTTCAATTCAAAGTTGGAGATGAATTTTTAGCTCACTTGAGAAAAGAGATGTTTCCAAGGGGAACATATAACAAATTGAAGATGAAGAAGATAGGACCATGCAGGATTCTCAGAAAGTTCACAACCAATGCTTATGAAATTGAGTTGCCAAACAATGTTGGGATATCGTCGATATTCATTGTTGCAAACCTGTATCCTTACAGGAGAGATGAGGTAGGAGAATCAGATGATCAAAAATAAATTCAGTGGGAAGAGAAATTTCCCAGAGTAGAAAAATCTCAGATGGAGAAAATCATTGAACAAGGGGATGGAAAGAAAACCAGGAGGAAAACATATCCTGAATATTTAGTGAAGTGGAAAGATCATCCAATGGAAGATGCAAGTTAGGTTATAGAACCTGATATTTTGAAGCATGGAAAGCCAGTACAGGAGCTCATGGATAGGATTCCATGAATTTTTTTGACCAGAGGAGTATGATGCAGGAGCATCACCTTCAAAGTCAAAACACAAGTGTGAAGGAAAAGGAATGACATCTTAGCAAATAAAAGAATTTCAAATCAGAAATAAACTTAGAATTAAATTGGGTTGTTGAGATATTTTGTGAACAACATTTGAAATATGTAGCTTGTTTGTAAAATCTTACGGACTATAAGAGATTGTAGATATGGAGTGTTGACTCTTATCTGGCAATAATTGGTAGTTATTATAATAGGACAAAGTATGTAACAACTTTGAATTGATAGGATAGATTGCAGATAGGACGAGAGAGCTCGTGCAGCCGATCCTTAGATAGTTTATTGTTGTATTATAATAGATAGATAGAATAAATAGAATGAGATAGATATCAGAGAGATCAATAGAACATAGTAGAGTAGAAGAAACACTATGTAAATTTATTTTCATGAATGAATAGAACATACAAAATTGTCCCAAATCCTTGGACTGTGTTCATTTGATGTATGATTGAATGAATGTGATATTCTGTGTGTTTGGTTATTTTCATTTTCCTTCATGTCTGATTGTTTAAGAGATTGACTGTATGAGTTCGTGATGAACTGGATGAGTTTCAATTGTTTCTCTTCTGACACTTGTATGCAAGACGTGAATATCGAACGCAAGGAGTGCGTTTACTGAGTCTCAGAGTGGCTCAGAGAAGTTCATAGAGAACAAGAGAAACTTCGACCAGGTGAAAGGTGTGCACAATGTCGAGGAGTGATCAAGCTTCGAAGAAGCAACATAGAGGAATGCCAGGTGGGCGAGAAGAATTTATTTCCAAGAAATCCTTTGTTTTGGGTTATCGAAATCTAGAGAACGCAAGGTGTGCATGGGAAGCCGAAATAATTTAATGACAAATCTCAAGAGGGATAACACTTTTCACAAGTGTTGACGATATCCTAGAGTTGGACTCGTAGGAGGAGCAAAGGGTCAAAACCTTTGGAGACTGATAAATCTTATAAGTTGGAAGAAGATCAGAAGCTCAAGAGAGAAGAGCGATAATGGCCGTTAGATTGTGCAACAAAGGATCAACAATCGTTTGATCTGTGGAAGGTGCACACACCTTAATTCCTTGCAGGTATAGGAGGGAGAGACTATTAAGGTTTGAGACTCGAAGTTTCTGAAGTCCAAAGAGCCAAAAACCTGAAGTAGGATCTCAGTCGTTCGATCACAGGGGTATATCTAAGCCATCAGATTATTCGGGGCAAAGACCAAACGTCGGATTGTTAGAGAGGATCTGGACCATTAGATACTTTGAAGTCTGGGAGGAAGTAAGTTTGAAACTTGAAACACCTGAAGCGTGAAGAGTTGAAGGGTCAGAGCGAATCTGGATCGTTGATCTAGAGGATATGCATCGATAGGTCAGAAGATACAGAGGAAGGCGGAGGTTGAAGCGTTGAAACATCCGAAGCCCAAATACCTGAAGAGATGAGAGTCATTGATCTGTGAGGAGACACTTGGCAGCAGATCTTGAGCTCCGGGAAAGTTTAAGTGGGATGTTCAGTTTCATAATTGAAGTCACTGGAGTGCGAAGACCCGAAGACCCGAAGTAAGATCTGGACCGTGAGATCTAAGGGAGACGTGGCGTGAACTCCAGGTAAGGTCCTAAAGTGGTTCATAGCTTTTGGATTCAGAGGAAACATGGTGCACATTTGTGAGCTCTAGCTAAATACCCAAAGAAATCCTTGATCGTTAGATCAGGAGGACACACGTCAGTGGATTATAGACTCCAGGTAAAATCCATTGGGGAAAAAGAAGTTTGAGATTTGAGATCTTAGATGTCCGGAGACCTGGAAGAGACCTTGATCGTAGATCGAGAAGAGTGTCGTAGGACTATTGATCTAAGTTTAAAGTTCAAAAATCCATAGTGGGAGTAGAAGTGTTGATCGAGTAGGACATGTGTCAATAGATCGTGAACTCCGGGAGATTGGAGTATGGAGGAAGTTGGGTTTGAGATTTCAAATTCCCAAAGTCCAGAATTGCGAAGAGATATCGACCATTGATTCCGAGGAAGAATATCTGGTCTATATATTCGAAGGGCACAATTCTGATCATCGATTTAGGCATTATCGTCAAGATCGTGAGATCGACGATCTCGTAGTCTTGCGGGGACATAAGCTGCGAGGAGTTTAAGATATCGAGGGTGGGTTGCAATTCAAACCATGGTTTCGTCAAGAGGACATGTAGAAGTTGTAGGAGCATTGTGATTCCAAAATAATCTTGACTCCAAACCTCTTGTGGTCGTGTCGGCAATCGCATGGTGATATCCCAAGGTCACATCAAGAGAGGGATTATATGAAAAGGAGCTATCGTTCAACACTTTGAGATTTCGCAACAGAGAGAAAAAGAAGGTCGTGTGTTCTATCGAACTTGCACCAACAAGTCGAAATGGCACGTGTCTTGATACAAAAAGAAACCATTAAGGTTTTCAGAGATTCATCGGACTCAAGAATCAGAGATCCTTTGACCGTGAGGTCGAGTAGCCCTACAGTGAGTAGGGGGGTTGCATCAACCATGTTGCAACTTACTCTACCACCATATGAGTGTTGTGCTTGCAAAATGAAGCGATTCCAATTTGATTTGGGTTGCCTCATCATTGATTTGTTGCACACTGTAATAAATTTTCCTCTGTCTGACCCATTTATCAAGCATCTCAACATTGACTTCCCCATCATACATGGGAAATTCAAATTTTACATCAACATTAAGTAATGGCATATAATGATTATGTTTATGACAATGATTTCTTGCGGTAGAAGTTGAAATTGTACTTGAAGAAGAAAAATATGGAGATGAAGGAGGTGAAGGATGAGTTTTAGGAGGGTCCTCCCCTTATTTTCTTTTGTCTTGTTTTGAATATTCCCCTTGAAAAGGCCTATCCCATTCCAGCTAATCATCATACAACACTTTTACCATCTCCAACATGGAAAAGAAGGTTCTTTGAAACTCTCATTCATTTTGAGAAATACCTTCTTCCGATGCCATCTTCTCACTGTGAGATGTCCTCTTTATTGATCCAACCTATGGATCTCCTTCTACAAGCTCGACCTCACCATGAATTAGATTTTCCCTGGTAATCATGCAAACTCAAAAAACCCACTGTCCACCTACTCTAATACCACTTGATCCAAAAATGATCTTTTAAAGACTTTGGTTAGGTTTATGCATAAGTTAATTTACCATTTAGGAATTAAGAGAAGAAGCTTAATGAAAGAATGTTGCAGCCATATAAGAAGTATAAACAACAAACCATAACACCAATATTGTTAACGGAGTTTGACACAGGTTTTCCTACATCTATGGGCCTTTGTCTCAATGAGGAGGGATTCTTATTAATCTTCAATTCTTTAAGAATACAAAAGAAAGGCTTACATAACAGCTCCTAAAACCACCTTTCATATCTGCAACTTCTCGACATAAAAATATATCACCATTGGCTAGAACAGGAAAATATGAGACTTATGAGTATGAAGTCAGCTATTCTTGGCTCGAGACCTTGGGATCTTGAAGCACTTTTATGTATGGCTACTCGGATGCAAAAAACGAATCCATATTCAAACTCCTCTAGAAATTCTGAAACTTTTGAGTATAAAATCAACCATCTTGTGAAAAGTACTCGAAGTAAGATCTGGACCGTGAGATCTAAGGGAGACGTGGCGTGAACTCCAGGTAAGGGTCCTAAAGTGGTTCATAGCTTTTGGATTTAGAGGAAATGTGGTGCACATTTGTGAGCTCCAGCTAAATACCCAAAGAAACCCTTGATCATTAGATCAGGAGGACACATGTCAGTGGATTATAGAGTCCAGGTAAAATCCATTGGGGAAAAGGAAGTTTGAGATTTGAGATCTTAGATGTTCGGAGACCTGGAAGAGACCTTGATCGTAGATCGAGAAGAGTGTCATAGGACTATTGATCTGAGTTTAAAGTTCAAACATCCATAGTGGGAGTAGAAGTGTTGATCGAGTAGGACATGTGTCAATAGATCGTGAACTCCGGGAGATTGGAGTATGGAGGAAGTTGGGTTTGAGATTTAAAATTCCCAAAGTCCAGAATTGCGAAGAGATATCGACCATTGATTCCGAGGAAGCATATCTGGTCTATATATTCGAAGGGCACAATTCTGATCATCGATTTAGGCATTATCGTCACGATCGTGAGATCAACGATCCCGTAGTCTTGCGGGGACATAAGCTGCGAGGAGTTTAAGATATCGAGGGTGGGCTGCAATTCAAACCATGGTTTCGTCAAGAGGACATGTAGAAGTTGTAGGAGCATTGTGATTCCAAAAGAATCTTGACTCCAAACCTCTTGTGGTCGTGCCGGAAATCGCATGGTGATATCCCAAGGTCACATCAAGAGAGGGATTATATGAAAAGGAGCTATCGTTCAACACTTTGAGATTTTGCAACAGAGAGAAAGGGAAGGTCGTGTGTTCTATCGAACCTGCACCAACAAGTCGAAACGACATGTGTCTTGATACAAAACGAAACCATTAAGGTTTTCAGAGATTCATCAGACTCAAGAATCAGAGATCCTTTGACCGTGAGGTCGAGCAGACCTACAGGGAGTAGGGGGGTTGCATCAACCATGTTGCAACTTACTCTACCACCATATGAGTGTTGTTCTTGCAAAATGAAGCGATTCCAATTTGATTTGGGTTGCCTCATCATTGATTTGTTGCACACTGTAATAAATTTTCATCTGTCTGACCCAGTTATCAAGCATCTCAACATTGACTTCCCCATCATACATGGGAAATTCAAATTTTACATCAACATTAAGTAATGGCATATCATGATTATGTTTATGACAATGATTTCTTGCGGTAGAAGTTGAACTTGTACTTGAAGAAGAAGAATATGGAGATGAAGGAGGTGAAGGATGAGTTTTAGGAGGGTCCTCTCCTTATTTTATTTTGTCTTGTTTTGAATATTCCCCTTGAAAAGGCCTATCCCATTCCAACTAATCATCATACAACACTTTTACCATCTCCGACACGGCAAAGAAGGTTCTTTGAAACTCTCATTCATTTTGAGAAAGACCTTCTTCCGATGCCATCTTCTCACTGTGAGATGTCCTCTTTCTTGATCCAACCTATGGATCTCCTTCTACAAGCTCGACCTCACCATGAATTAGATTTTCCCTGGTAATCATGCAAACTCAAAAAACCCACTGTCCACCTACTCTAATACCACTTGATCCAAAAATGATCTTTTAAAGACTTTGGTTAGGTTTATCCATAAGTTAATTTACCATTTAGGAATTAAGAGAAGAAGCTTAATGAAAGAATGTTGCAGCCATATAAGAAGTATAAACAAAAAACCATAACACCAAGATTGTTAACGAAGTTTGACATAGGTTTTCCTACATCTATGGGCCTTAGTCTCAGTGAGGAGGGATTCTTATTAATCTTCAATTCTTTAAGAATACAAAAGAAAGGCTTACATAACAGCTCCTAAAACCACCTTTCATATCTGCAACTTCTCGACATAAAAATATATCACCATTGGCTAGAACAGGAAAATATGAGACTTATGAGTATGAAGTCAGCTATTCTTGGCTCGAGACCTTGGGATCTTGAAGCACTTTTATGTATGGCTACTCGGATGCAAAAAACGAATCCATATTCAAACTCCTCTAGAAATTCTGAAAATTTTGAGTATAAAATCAACCATCTTGTGAAAAGTACCTCGGGACCTCCCCTCAACATGAATCCCAATGTTGTGCCATGTCAAATCCATATAGTTCGTACAGTCTCGATTTGTATGCCAAAAAAACATATTTTTTCTCTATTTCTATGCCCAAAAAAAATTTAATTTTTCTCGATTTCTATGCCCAAATTTTTGTATTTGTTCTCGATTTTCATGCTTGAATAAATAAGTCGGACTCTACCAAACTTAGGGATAGTTGCCAAAACTAGTTCTAGTTATCCATATTTAGTGAGATTCCGTTAGATTTAGAGGATCTCCACCAGATTTGGAGGAATCCACCATATTTGGTTGACCTTCTAGAAGGTGCCACATGTCACCTACGTATGGTGCCACATGTCATTTTTTTATTGGGCCTAATCACCACTAAAGAAGACAAAAATGATTGCCATGTGTCATTCTCTGGTGCTACCATGCGCCATGCTAGCATCAACATGACGTACTGCAGACATCATCCATTGACTTTGAATTTGACTTTTTCCGTGTTTGACCTGAACTTTAGATCATGATAACATTTGCATATGGTGTCAATTTTTTAGAAAAAATATATGGTCGGAATCAACTCGACGAGCCCGACACGATGGAACTAGTTTTGTCTAATTCCAAGAACATTTATTTTTAGGCATTACTGGATCCATTTGGATCTAAGAGCTTGTGGGGTTTTTTATTTGTACATACCTACACCTAATGAAGTAAAGAAGGAATGTAAACTTGAATAAGGGATCCATCATGGATCTAAGAGCTAATTCGACTCTGAGTTGGAAGAATGATTGCATCACCGAAAAGACAAATTGTTCAAGTATCCATAACTTTCTGCTCAAAACGCAGAATTGAGCATGGACACGGGCACTTGAAAGGTCTTAAACAATAGAAGCTAACTGTTCACCCAGAAATTGGATATGAATAATCAATTTCTCAAGAAATCAACATAAAAGAAATCTGATATATATTGATGAATCAGAATGGTTTGTGTTTTCATGAAATTATTATGAACAATTAGCATGACAAAGTTATGTTGGCTGCACATTTTTGTAGAATTAATAGCTGCCAAAACAGAGTAGGGTTATCACAAAGTGAAAAGAGATGTATGATGCAAAAGAGGCTTACAGTCAGGAGGATTAGGTCATAGGAATGGATGTCCATTTGGGTATGGAAGGAACACACTCCAATGGACATGGATAAGAAAAGGTTGATAACATAAATCTAGTTGAGAACATTAGAAAGTTGCATAAAGCCAAGAAGCAGTAGGAATAATTCAAAATGAGGTCAATACAAATCCTAGATAGAATCAAAAATAAGTTGGATAAGGAGAGTGGCTCCAAAAAATTAAGAAGCCATAGGACCCCTGAGGGAACAGGAATATCGAGGAGTGGTAGCAGACATCACCATGACTCCCAAGGAAATCCAAATAAGAGAGTGCACAATAGCTCAAGTCCATCCCCTGACAGAAAGCATAGGAGGTATAGGGTGGATGAATTGAAAGGAGAAATGAAAAAGATAAAACTTCCTAACTTTGATGGAGAGCACAAGAAAGATGAATATGTTGAGACATGGTTGTTGGGCATGAGAAAATATTTCCAACTACATAATTATTCTTCTCATGCAGAAGAAAGAATTGCTATATACCAACTTAAAGGAAAGGCATCCATGTGGCGGGATCAACCTGTGCAAGCGCAACACATCTAAGAGAATAATGTTACATTGAAGGAATTGCAGAAGTATTTTGAGAAGAAATACTTAACCAAGAGGTATTATGACAAAAATATGAAAGAGTTCTTTGAACTCAAACTAGGTAGCATGACCATTGATGAGTATGAAAGAAGATTTTTAGAACTATTGAAGTATGTCTCCTTCATCGAGGATGAGACCATTAGGATTCAGAGGTATTTGAGTGGGATGCCATCCTTTATTAGTGACAATATTCAATATGATGATCGCAAGACTTTGGAGGAAACCATAAGGAGAGCCAATTTCTTATATGATCAACATAAGGGAAAGCCTACTTTCCAAATATCTTGGGAAGACAAGAACAAGTTTAAGAGGAAACAAAGAAACAAGGGGAACAAACCATCATTTTTCAAAAATAGTTCTCAAGGACAACCATCTTTTCAAGAACATAGAATGGATGAGGTAGGTGGGAAAAGGCCAAGGCAGACACCCATTCAATGTTGGGTTTGTAAATGAGACCATAACTATAGATATTGTTCTCACAAAATTGACAAAGTGAGAGTTGTTCACAATGTACAACAAGAAGAAACAGTGGAGGACATGGGAAGAAGTGTACCTAGGATCCATGTAGCCCTGCACAACAAGCAAGATGAGTTTCAATCACCCATGATTGAAGTTGAAGGTATGATCAATAACCATGCTTTTACTATTTTAATAGATTCAAGAGATATTCATAGCTATATAGATCCTAGGGTAGTGGAAGGATTGAAATTTCTAAGAGGAAAGCATGGGAAATCTTGGCTAGTATAGTTGGCTACAGGAGCCAAGATAAAGGTTGTTGAGATGGTTAAATCATGTCCAATGGACATGAATGGGCTAAGTACCAAGGAATATTTTAACATCCTACCATTGGGTTCATATGACTGTCTAATTGGTATGTATTGGTTGGAACAACACCATGTCTAAGTTTGTCATTGTATTTTTGGATGACATCCTTGTATATTCCAAGTTAGAATAAGAGCATGAGCATCACTTGAGGATGGTGTTACACATGTTAAGAGAGCACCAGTTGTATGCCAAATTGAGAAAGTGCTCATTTTATCAAAACCAAATTCATTATTTCAGGCATATCATATACGAACAAGGGATATCAGTGGAACCTAAAAATATTGAGGCCATTAAAGGGTGGAAAACACCTAAGAATGTGGCCGAAGTCAGATCCTTCATGGGTCTAGCTGGCTACTACAAAATACTAATTGCAGGGTTTTCGAGGATTGCTCACCCAATCACTTTATCACAAATAAAGGGGGTGACGTTTCAATGGACAAGAGAATGTGAAAAGAGCTTCCAACAATTGAAGCAGTTGTTAACCAGTGCTCCAATTTTGAGGATTGATGATCCAAATGAATATTTTTTGGTTTGCACTGATGCATATAAATAAGGACTTGGTGGAGTCCTTAGTAAGAATGGGTTTGTGATATGTTTTGAATCCATAAAATTGAGAGAGCATGAAAGGCTCTATGCCACTCATGATTTGGAATTGGAAGCCATAGTGCATGCCTTGAAGAAGTGGAGGAACTACTTCATGGGAAAGAGGTTTGAGTTGAGGACAAACCATATTGCTATGAAATATTTGTTTGATCAACAAACTTTAAATGCTAGAAAGAGCATATGGTTGTAATTCCTCTATGAGTATGACTTTGACATTAAGCACATCAAAGGAAAAGAGAACACAATGGTTGATGCACTTGGCAAGAGAGTCCATGAAATGCATGATATATCCATTAGCATGTATCAAAATGATGTTAAAGGCATAATTTATGAGGTTGAAAGAGTATATTTGTAGTACATGGAGTGGGTAACAAAATTTCAACAAGGTAAAATGTAGCAGAAGGTTGAAGATTATGAATTGGGAAATGATGAAATTATCTTGTACAGGAACATAATTTATGTACCAAATTATCATGAATTGAGGAATATGATTTTAAAAGAGATGCATAATGTTTATTATGTTGGACACCCACGATATCAGAAAATAGTTTCAACAGTCAAGAGCCAATAATATTGGCCAGACATGAAGAAGGATATTGCTGAGTACATTGCCAAATGTTTGGAGTGTCAAAATTTCAAGGCTGAGCATAGACACCCAATTGGGTTGATGCAACCATTTCTCATTCTTGAGTGGAAGTGGGAAGTGGTGACAATGAATTTTATCACCAAATTTCCCAGAACAAGCAAGCAAAAATGATTCTATCATGGTGGTGGTGGAAAATCTTAGCAAAGTTGTTCATTTCATTCTTATGGAGGTTACTCACAAGGAAACCAATGTTGTTGATATTTAGATGAGGGGAGTAGAATGTTTGCATGGCATACCCAAGACAATTGTGTCTGACAGAGACCCAAAGTTTACCTCAAGTTTCTGTAAGGGACTATTCAAAGGGTTCATAACAAATTCGAACTTTAGCACAACTTATAATCCCAAGACTGATGGGAAAACAGAAAGAGTGAACCAAGTGATAGAGGATATGATAAGGATGTACGTGATGGAAAAACCATCTAAATGGGAAGATTATCTACACTTGGTATAATTTTCCTACAACAATGGGTACCAAGCATCACTGAAGACGAGCCCATTTGAAACACTTTATGGCAGAAAGTGCAACACACCAATAAGTTGGGACAACCCAGATGATAGAGTAGTGATTGGATCAGATTTTCTCATGGAAATGGAAGAGAAAATGTTGAAGATAAAACAAAATTTAAAGGATGCCCAATACAAGAAGAAAAGTTATGCTGACAAGGGAAGAATTCACAGGGAATTAAAAGTGGGTGATCATGTTTTCTTGAAGGTGAGGGCCAACATAAGTTCCTTGAAGTTGGGAAACTGTTCCAAGTTGGTAGCCAAATATTGTGGGCTGTTTGAAATCCTAGAGAGGATTGGACCAATAGCCTACATGAATGCATTAGCTACATCTATGATTATTCATAATGTGTTCCATGTGTCATTTTTCAATAAATATATACCTGATGCTAATCATGTTACTGCTTGGAATGTGATTCAGGTGGAACAAGGAAGTGATTTTCAAGTGCATCTGGTACGCATTCTGGAATGGAAAATCAAATAGCTCCAAAATCGATCCATAGGGCTTGTAAAGGTCCAATGGACCTGGTACGGTCCTAAGGATGCAATTTGGTAGCATGAAGATTCTATGCGGGAAGAATACCCACATCTTTTTGAATATTTTGGAAATCTTGTTGATATTATGTAAGTAAGATGCATTGAGGACAATGCATAAATAAGGGGAGGGGATGGTAATACACCAAGGCTGAGCCCCTGCTGAATTGTAACGATGTTTAATGATGTTTTTAGGCTAGTGATCCAAGTTTTTATAAGCTGGGAGGGTTATGTGTTTATTAAGATATAGAACCTAGATGTTGAAGGCCAGGGAGCCTGATTTTGTATATGTAAATAATCACATCATTAATATAATTAAATCATTTTGTGTACACCAACCATGAAGAAATAGTTATTGGGGACTAAGCTCTAGAGGGTAGGGAAAGGGATGTGGTTGAGAAGCTAGGAAAAAGGGATAAGCTTGAGGGCTTGATCACAAGGGATTATTATAATGTATTTTCCTAAAATACTAAGGTATGGGAAATAACCCATGTTATCCTAAGCTCCTCTAGGGAGAGGAACGAAATCCAAGTGGAGAGGAACAAGCTCCCAAGAGAGCCATGTGTCAACCTGGGTGCATGCAGGTTTATGGGTTAAAATCCATTGTTGTGGGGGTTCACTCGCTATTCTTTCCATGCTCCTCTCTCACGCATGCACTCAGACTGAGCATTCACATAGCCAACCATTTTACTCCATCGGGGACCTTTGCAACCTCTAAAACCTGCAATCCCATGAAGCTAACCTATTTTTCCTATGAAGAAAAACACAACTACACCATGCCTGAGCCATCACACACCCTAGCCATTTTTTTGTTGCTACCCACGGTTGTCTCTAGAATGGTGTGGCTTGTTGTCATTACCATAACTCCTACCTGATTTTTCTACTGTGGTTACCCGTTTGACTTAGGAGCTGGATAGACGAAGCAATTTGTTAGGCCTGTGGTTTTGAAGAGACAGTTTTTCAGGCCTGTGGATTGAAGAAGCAGGTTGTCAGGCATGTGAGAAACTCTATCTAGGTGAGAGAGATTGATGGGGAAGTGATTTCTCCTTGAGGGAGTCCAGCAACAGCTACAAAGCTATGAGAATTCTTGATCCGACTTGTTGCTAAAGCCCTGGAAGGGAAGTAGAGAAACCAATGGACTGTGGAATAGTGAAGGTGCATATTCTCGAGGTGGGATAGGCATGTGGGGAATGAGAGTCTATGAGTGGTGGGTGTAATTAGGCTCATGGGAGGGAATCCTTCTTGTTTCATTGTGCAACTTTTCATAGTCTCGACCTAGCCTAAGATTTACTTTAGCCTGGGCAGAGTTTAGTCCCATCTTGGGGGTGACCCACTGCTGATAGCCTGGAGTAGCGTGGTCTAAGGCTGGGAGGTTCGTGGAAGGTCTGCATGCAGTTGGTGAATTTCATAAAAAGATAAGTACCATCTCTATGCTAATTTTTATGTTGTGTATTTTGTACATGCCATGATATTTATAATATTTCTTTCGTAAGTTGTTGTAGCATATTGTTGTGATTTATGCATTTAATTTGTATATTAGTAGAATGCATATTAGCTATTTAATTTTATGTGTATGATGTTCCACAAAGACCTTTTTCTTCCATATCCCAGTAGGTCTATGCCTGGGTATGGACAATTTGATTATCAGAATAGAGTGAGCAGTTTCTTTTGAAGTAGCATGCCCCGACAAGGAAACTCGGGTATGTTACAATGTCATTTATGAATCTATTCCTTGTAGTGTAATTATTAATTTGGGATATCAAATCTACAGGGTACCATTGGCAGTCCCAAATATTACAGTCTCTTTGATCTCTACGAAGCAGTGTAGAAGGGTGATTTCTTAGACGAGGATATTTGTCTTCTTTATGGTTCTATTGGAAGGTGAATGGAAGGTCATTGAAACTACCACAACGTCTACACATGGTCTCTCTTCCGAGCAACAACAAGTGGACATAATAGTCAAGGAGAACAAAGACATATTTGCCTTGACTATTGGGGTGCATCTGCACTATTAGGTAAAACACTCTATTGATATTACACCTAGTACTCTATGCCTAACGACCCTGTATATAGGTGTTCTATTATCGAGAATGAATAAAAATCCAAGAGCTAATTTTGAAGGGCCACATCATACCAATCTCCTCACCTTGTGGGAGCCCAATTTTTCTAGTACAGAAGAAGGACATGACATGGTGACTTTGTATTGATTAAAGGCCCTGAACAAGATCATAGTCAAGAACCGATACCCCATTCCCCGAATTGATGATATTCTTGATCATATCAAGGGAGTCAAGTTTTTCAGTAGGATTGATATGAATTCAAGTTACCAGCATGTGCCAATTGAGAAAAATGATGTTTGGAAGACAACCTTCAAGCCCAAAGAAGGCCTGTTTGAGTGGTTGGTCATGCATTTCGGCTCCATGAATGTGCCGACCACATTCATGCATATGATGGATGATATATTACGACCATTCACAAAATACTTTGTCGTTTTATATTTGGATGACATCCTCGTCTTCAAAAAAACTTGGGAGGAACATTTGGATCATATTCAACAAGTATTGAGAACCCTACGAAAACACAAGTCATATGGGATTTGTTGGCCCTTAAAACAATGATCGAGCTACACAACTACTTGGGCCTTTATAACTTTTACTGACGATTTGTATTAGGGTTCTCACATATCACTTGGGCCCTAAGCTAGGTGACCAATGGTGGAACAAAGTCTAAGTTTGTGTGGTCCACACCCCAAAAAAAAGCATTTGAGTATATAAAATCCCACCTCTTCTCAACACTTGTTCTCATTCTTCCATACTTGCAACGACCATTTGAGATTGAGACAAATTATTCAAATTATTCTATCGATACATTCCTCACTCAGCATGGTCAATTGGTAGCCTATCATAATGAAACTCTATCTGATGTTGTTTGAAGTTACCCCACGTATGACAAAGAGATGTACTCCATTATGCAAGAATGTCAATAGTGGAAGAATTACATTGTAGGGAAGGAAATGATCATCCACATTGATCACATGCCTATGGAATTCATGAAAACACAAGGAAAGTTACAAAATGAACACCATTAGAAGTGTTTCATGTACCTACAACAATTCCACTTAAATATCAAGTACAAGAAGAGGAGCACCAACCATGTTGCAGATTGCCTTAGTGAACCCCCAGTGGAACCACTAACCAAGGTTCTTAACTTCTGTGGACATGAGACCTATGGATGGTCAGATTTATATAATAATGACTTTGAATTTACTAATTCTTATCAGACATTGAGCGCATGAAAAACAAATCCCAACTTTCATCTCTAGGATGGATTATTATGCCATATAAGCCCTGTTTTTGTTACTTCTAGAGAGTGTGCAAAGTTGATCTCAAAATCTCATTATATCTAGGTAGAGGGACATTTTGGTGTAGAAACGATAGTGGCAGTACTGCAAAAGAATTTTAACTGGCCAAAGCTTCAATAATATGTTTGCAAGTAAATAAGATTCTACACCTCCTATGTCATTGCTAAGATTGCCATCAAGAAACAAGGGCTATACACCCCTCTTCCTACTTCAGATAAGCCTTGGGAGTCCATCTCCATGGACTACATGTCGGGTCTGCCTTCAACCAAGCATGGGAATAATTATGTCTCCATGGTCGTTGATCAATTATTTAAGATGGAAATTTTCGGATCCTGAAAGAAGAGCATCACAATCGAGGCCACCACCAAGATATTCTTCACACATGTTTGGGTTCATTTTTGGCTACCAAAAACTATTATCTTCTATCAAGACTGTAGGTTCCTAAGCACTTTTTGGTCCATCCTATGGTTGATGATGGAAATCGATCTAACCATATCGATTTCCTTCCACCCACAGACTGATGGAAAAATAGAGGTATTCAACATGATGATTTTTCATATCCTGCGAATGTATAATTGCAAACATCCATGCACATGGGATGAAATCCTTACTTATGTTCAAAATATCTACAACATATCCCTCCATATCTCTATTGGCCATATCGCTTTTCAGGTGTGCTTGGGGTTCCAACCATTGGCCCCCATTAATATAGCTCTACCCGTTGCAGCTACATAGGAAGAGTCCTCCCATGCTCAGACAAAGGTTGATCGAGCCACCAAATTTGATAAGTTCATCCAACACATCCAAAAACAAGTTCATGATATCATGTAGAAAGGCAATGCTAAGTATAAGCAGTGCCACGATGAACATCGGGTAAAGCACAAATTTCAGGTGGGAGATAAGGTTTGGTTGAATATGCAGAATGAGCACCTCAAAGGTCCCCATCAAAATATGCACCCACTTAGATACGGGCCTTACACCATCACCAAGGTTCTGGGTGAGAATTATATTGAATTAAGTATTCCTTCTTTCCTTGGCTTGCACCCGATATTTAATGTGGAACTACTCCGACCATATTTTCCACTTCTCGTAGAATCTTCGAATGTGGTCAAGTAGTTGGTGCCTACAGAACTCAATCCTTCCTACATAAAACATGAGGAAATTTATTGGATCAAGGACACCAAGAAAAATTAAACCGACTAGAAGACTATCAAACTCTATCAGATCGTCAAAGCAAGGAAGTTTCTTCATTAGGCAAGTTGGTCACTAGGAGTCAGGTTCAACAAAAGTTTCCTCATATGATGCAGACACTTGACACACTGGATACCATTTCTTCCTAAGGGGGGAGGAATGATCTAGGTGTATATCGGTGGCCATGCACCTATTCCATTGGATCAAATACCAATTTCCATTTTGGTAGCTTTTTCGTACTTTTCCGCATCCTAAACTTTTGGGGTCGTTTTGAGGCCCTAAACAACGTTTTTTTGGCTCGCCCCAATCACCCTATATGTGTTGGATAGATTGTGATGAAAACATGTGTATTCCTTATATAGTTCTTTCCAACGAGTTCTCGTACTCTTAAAATGGAGATCGTATAAAAATGTTAGGACCCTGGGATGTTGATGTACCAACTTACACCATCGGGGCCCACATGACTTTTGGTGCTTCATCTCCTAGGGTTATATTTTTGGATGTCTAGGTTTCTCTCATTTATTATTTATGTTAAAAATGTGTTTAGGGCCCGATTGTAACCATTTTCTTGCGAATAAGCATAGCCGACACATCTCTTCTCAGAGATAAGCTACCATCATTCTAGCTAGCTTGTGTTCTTTTGCATTTTACAATCTTTTGTATTCAAACATTCATTACTATAATATGAGATTTACTGTATTATTGTGTTCCTTTCCATATCTTTGTGTAATTATTATATATATATATATGTTATTTATGCGCCTTCATATCATTCCTAAAATAATCTGGATCAATTTTCTTTCTATGTATTGTATCATGCCATGCTCATAACCCATGGAAAATATTCTTATTACATCATCGTGGGTTCATCTCCTCATCTATCCATTTCCCCAACTCACCACACTCCTTCCCCACTTATCGTTCCCTCTCTTCTATCCACTTTATCAATACTTATATTATTTCATGATTTTATTTGGTTGGCAAAATCACAATTTTACTCCACTTATCACTCCACACTTTCCATATTCCACACCCGACAAGCCACCTTACCCCTTATATATCCCACTCTTGTCTCTCTCTCTAATGCAGACCCCCAGACCCTTGGGTCGAGGTCCACGCAGGATCACTCTAAATCTTCCCTTTGAGTCTTATTAACTCTTTGATTTCCCCTTGGGAAATACCTTACACACACAATTGTGTAACCACAAGTCCTTATGAGTGTGCTCATGTGATCAAATAGGAAGCATCACCCTAGATCTCCTGACCTGAAATAGGATTGCACCCTTCACAAATTTGGGACTTTGGGTTTCGCGACTTCGCAATCATTGTTGTCGAGGGTTCCTATCTCTACAACCTCCGAAACCCAAATCGAACTCCAATGCACTCAACAAAGGTTTACTTCCTAATAGGCTTCTTACTTCATCAGGGTTTCAATCTTCATCGGGGTTTCCGGCTCTTCTGCCCATGAAATCCCGAAATAGTCAACGTAACTTGACTCCGCTTGGCAACAAGTGTGCCACATGTCTTCTCAAACTTTGTGGCTTTCTACCTTTGACGTAGACTCCTGCCACCTGTCGTCCTTGCGGGTTTTTAGGACTCTCGCTCCCAAAGCACTATCTCCTCCATTGCCCAACACTCGAAGTGCCAAAATCCTGAACTCCAGGTCACTTCCTATCACAACCCGTGATTTCAGGACTTCCATTCCACTGCACTCAACTCCTTGTCGTCAGGATCCCCGAAATGCCAAAATGATCCGATGGCTTGTGCGAACCATGATCAATGGTCTATGTTGGTTCTGGATCCTAGGGTGACGATTTCACCTGCCTCTAACCACCCTGCAACTTCCCTGGACCCTATGGTCCATGCTACTTCACGAATTCTTCACGGATAATTTCGACCACTCTTTTTTTCTAGAAAACTTCCGCAAAACAAAATCAAGGTTCTTCCACTGGAACTTAACTTCTGCTGGATGACTTCGACCCTTGTTTTCCTTCGAAGTAGTTTGACCTTGTCCTCCTTTGAACACTTCAACGGTGCTACCCCTTCTAAAATTTCTTAGCAATTTCGAGTCTTCGAAAAAGATTCCTACTCGCACTCCTTGCAACAATCCCTCAAATACTTTCAAGCATTTGAATTCTCGACTCTGTACTCCCTTCTACAACAATAGTTCTTCAATTCATCCCTTAGTTGATAAGTTATGAGCTTTCAACCAACCTACACACACCTTGCACAGATTCTGTGCTTCACCTGCACTTCTGTGGGAATGGGAACAACGGTATCTCTCTTGAGCTTTCAGAGATAAACTCTGAACCTCCGTCAATGCACTTCTTGCGGATGTTTCACTATACTCCTTGCAGGAACTCTCACTCAAGATGAGAAACAATTGAAACTCATTCACTCCCTCTCTCAGACTTCAACATTCAACATGAAATCATACATTCACACACTATTAAAGAAGATGCATAACAGAAAGAATAAACAACCATAAACATGCCATTTAGCATGTATACATAGAAAACATCATAACACCATGAATCTGAATCAAAGCTTCATAGATTAACTCAGAACTTCTGTACATGGGTTCTTCTCTCCAACTCTCTGCTACATCTCCCCTCTTCTCTATGCTCTATGATCTCTAGTGTTACAATGATACAAAGGTGAGGGTGTCTATATTCATTTTTTCCCTCCTATGCTCCTAAACTGTCTAATCTTCATTCAGACCTACCTACTTTCATTAACTATGCATAAATGCCTTAATGTTTTACAGATGAGAGAAATTGCTCAAGATCTGTTTACAATATGTAAGTACACTTCCCTTTAACCATTACATTAATGTTTCAAAAATATTTCAAAACGTGTGCTGGTGGTCTTTCCAACTGTCTTCCCCTTCATGCTCGCTTGACTGCTTATGATGCTCCTGCATCATACTCCCTCACTTGAAAATTTTCATGAACTCCTGTTCATGAGATCTTGCACGGTTTGTCCATGCTTATGAATTTCTGCTTCATTTTCCTAGCTGACATCTTCAACTAGATGTCCCTTCCATTTGACCAAGTATTAAAAATACTCGTTTCTCCTAGTCCTCTTAGTGACTCTCTTGTCAAGTATACTTTGCATCTATCGCTTTTCAGCTACAGACATTTGTTTAGTCCATTGAACCTCTGTCTGTTCACTGTCTTCTCTTGCTTCTTCGGCTCTGCAAGGCTACAAATATGAGATGTTGAATATCGATGAAATTCCGATCCCATCGGGTAATTCGATCTCATATGCATTTGCCCCAAATTTCTTCAAGACTCTGCATGGTCCAATCTTTTTCATCTTCATCTTGTTGTATGTTCCCTTTGGGAACCTCTCTTTCCTCATATGTGCAAGAATCAGATCACCAACTTCAAACTGAAGTTCTCACCTGTGTTGATCTTCTCTACGCTTGTATTCATGGCTTGAATTCTGCAATCGCTCCTTAATTCGGGTGTGAAGCTCTTTCATCGCTTATGCAAAATCCTCTGCACTAACACTCCCGAATTCATTCTGTTCTGAATCCTTCAAATCAAAAACTCCCCTTGGATGCATTCCATATACAATTTGGAATGGACTTTTCCCTGTGCTTCTATTGATCGAATCATTATAAGAAAAATGCCTATGGCAGAATGTGATCCCATTGACTGTGTTGTTCAGTCACTAGGATCCTCAGCAAATCCCCCAAGATTCTATTCACAACTTCTGTTTTCCCATCTATCTGAGGATGATACATTGAGATAAATGACAAACTTGTCCCCATATTTTTCCATAAATTCCTCCAGAAATGTACCATGAACTTGGTATCTTTATCCGAAACAATACTCCTTGGCAAGCTGTGAAGTCTGACAACTTCTTTGAAAAACAGTTTCGCAATATGAGTTGCATCGTTGGTTTTCTAGCATGGTATGAAATGTACCATCTTAGAAAATCTATCGACTACCACAAAGATTGAATCACAACCTCTTTGCGTCCTTGGCAGTCCCAATACAAAATCCATGCTCACTGCATCCCACAGCCTTTCTGGTATGGGTAATGGCTGATACAACGCTGTATTCTATCTTTTCCCTTTTGTGTGCTGACAAATTCTACATATTTCCACAAATTTCTTAACATTTGTCCTCATTCCTAGCCAAAAATATGAGCCATTTAATTTCAAGAACGTTTTGTCATGACCGAAATGTCCGACCAATCCTCCACTATGTTTTTCTTTCAATAGATTCTCCCTCATGGAGCATTTTGGAATACATAATTGATTGCCTCTGAATAATAATCCATCCTGGATCATATATTCGGTCCACTGGCTTCTGTCCCTGAGAATTAGATTCTTAGATGCCTCATATGCCTTTTTAAAATATGGGTCATCTCTATACATTTCTTTGAGATTATCAAAACCCAAAGTTTTGACTCTAAATTCCTGCATCAGCAAACATTTCCTACTCAAAGCATCAACAACTTTGTTAGCAGTTCCAGAAATATGCTTGATTACAAAAGTAAAATTATGCATGAATTCAACCCATTTAGCATGCTTCTGGTTCAACTTCTCCTGTTGAGTCACAAATTGTAAAGCATGATTATCACTGTGCAAAACAAACTCTTTAGGAACCAAATAATGCCTCCATTTCTTCAACGCTTGTATGACTGCATAAAATTCCTTGTCATATGTGGAGTATTTAACCTTCGCTTCATTCAGTTTCTCATTGAAGTATGCGATCGGTCTGTCATCTTGGCTTAAGACCGCTCCAATTGCAAATCCACTAGCGTCACACTTGACCTGTAATGTCTTACTGAAATCTGGCAACACCAGAATTGGCTGTTCAATAATTTTTTTCTTTAGCAAGTTGAAACTTTTTTCTGCTTCCTTTGTTCAATGAAAATCTTTGTGTCTTTTCTTCACCGTGTCCATCATTGGTGCACTAATCCCACTGAAATTTCAGATAAATTTCCTGTAGAAACTAGCTAAACCATGGAAGCTTCAAACTTCAAACACACTTCTCGGTGATGGCCAATTCTTAATTGCATTCACCTTTTCCAGGTCCATCTTCAACTCATTTGCAGAGATAAAAAAACCCAAGTAAATGAGTTATGTCCTCATAAATGTTTATTTCTTCATGTTTATCAACAATTTCTCTTGCTGAAATCTCCTCATTATTGTAGCTAAATGCTTTAAGTGCTCTACTTCAGTCTTACTGAAAATCAATATATCATCAAGATATACGATGACAAATTTTCCTATGAAATCCTTCAGGACTTCATTCATCAATCTCATGAAAGTACTAGGCGCATTCATTAAGCCAAATGGCATAACAAGCCATTCATACAACCCTTCATTTGTCTTGAATGTTGTTTTCCATTCATCACCTTCTCTCATACGAATTTGATGATATCCGCTTTTCAAATCAATCTTTGAAAAAAATCTTTCTCCACTCAAGCAATCCATCAAACCATCCATCCTTGGAAATGGAAATCTGTATCTGATGGTAATATTATTGATCACCCTTGAGTTTGTACGCATTCTCCAGCCTCCATCTTTCTTTGGGTTGAGCACTATTGGAACACCGCATGGACTCAAGCTCTCTCTAACCAATCCTTTGTCCATTAAATCCTAGACTTTCCTCTTGACTTCTTCACTCTCTTGCGGCATCAGTCTATACGCTACTTTGTTTGGTAAACTAGCTCTAGGTATAAGATCAATGTGATAAATTATACTCTTGATTGGTGGCAACGAACAAGGTAGTTCATCCACTACTATATCAGCGAACTCTTCCAACAACTTTTGGATTTCCTCTGGTAAATCATCCACTCTTGTATTGGTTAAAACAATTCTAGGCTTCCTAACCACAATGAATTGTGTATCTTCCTTCTTCTTAACCTCCTTAACAAGTTCCTTCCCACTCATGAGAAGTACAGTGTTTCTCACCTCTGGTTTTGTTTTTTTATCTTTAATTGGCAACAACATGTGAGTTCTCCCATTCTTTTTTAGGGTGTATGTGTTCTTTCTCCCATCATGAATCACATTTCTGTCATATTTCCATGGTCTACCCAGCAATAGATGACAAACATTCATGGGAATGACAGCGCACAATATTTCATCTTTATATCCTCTTATTTTAAATTCAACTAAACATTATTTAGTGACATTTACCTGATGTCCTTTTTGTAGCCACGAAACTCTGTATGGGCTTGGATGTCCAATAGTCTCCAGCTCCAACTTTTCTACCATCTCTGTAGAAATGAGATTGTCTGTGGTACCACTGTCTACGATGACTTTGCATACCTTGTCTTTGGTCTTGCAAGCAGTTCAAAAAAGTATGTTCCTTTGGGTTGGGTTCTCTGCCTCCTTCTCTGGCATTAAGAGAACTTTTCTCATCATTAGTGATCTTCTGCCCTCGGCATCTTCTGCCTCAACATTTTGTCCTTGTGATTCAACAATGTGAGTTTCACCTCCATCCTTCTTTCTTTCTAGACATTCATAGGATTTGTGTCCATTTGTTCCATAGGTAAAGCATTTTATTTCTCCACCTTTGCCTCTTCCTCTTCCTTTGGTTCGAGGAAAAGTATTTCTGTCAGCATACTGTCCTCTCTGTGAGATTCCTCTTCTCTCATGTTGAGTTTGAGGTTTCTTCCCCTCTTCTTGAGGTTTTTGAGCTCTGTCTTGGGCAATTGTTTTTACTCTAGCTTGACTTCTACCTCGGCCTCTTTGACCTTGCTTTCGGCTCAACTTCTCTTCATCTTTTAGAGCCATCTGATAAGCATCTTCTAAAGTACAAATGATCATCATGATCATCTAATCTTGGATGTCATATCTCATACCATTCATGTAGTTGGAAACCTTTTCATCATCGCTTTCCCAATGACCTGCTCTGATGTTTAGTTTGTAGAATTCTTCATTGTACTCTTTCATAGACATCAACTTCTGTCTCAAATTCTTCATTCTCCGAAACAGAGTGATTTGATAATCCTTGGGTATGAATTTGGCTTTCATATTTGCAACCATTCTATCCTAACTTTTGATTTTGTGCTTTCCTTTACAGTGTCTGTCAGCCTGCAGTTCATCCCACCATAATGCTGCATGCCCTTTAAGTCTTGTGACAACATGTTTGACTTTTCTATCTTCCTCGACATCCTCATAGTTGAAGTATTAATTGAGAGCTCTAATCCAGTCTAGAAGCTCTTCAACATCTAAGTTCCCTTCATAAATGGGAATCTCCATTTTTTCCCTAGCACCTATCCTTGTGACAGCCCTGAATAGGCGTTCATCTACAACATCTTCGATTGTGACTTCTTCTCCATGTCCAGCTTCATTTTCACTGTCAGCCTCACTGATATCCCCAGTGTCGACTATGTGCCTCTGTGCTGTCTCCATTGCATCAAGCCTGGCACGTAATTCGCACATTTCCCTTTCCATCGTTGGATCAGGCATTGGTCTGTCTCTTCTTCTCGGTGGCATGGATGAGAAATATTCTTCCTTTCTTTGATACAGAAAGAAAAGACTCTTTCTACGCTCTGATACCATGTTGATGTAGACCCCCAAACCCTCGGGTCGAGGTCCATGCAGGATCGCTCTAAATCTTCCCTTTGAGTCTTATTGACTCTTTGGTTTCCCCTCGAGATATACCTTACACACACAATTGTGTAACCAAAAGTCCTTATGAGTGTGCTCACATGATCAAACACAAAGCATCACCCCAGATCTCCTGACCCGAAATAGGATCGTGCCCTTCACAAATTCAGAACTTCAGGTTTTGTGACTTCGTGATCCCTGTTGTCGAGGGTTCCTGTCTCTACAACCTCCAAAACCCAAATCGACGAACTCCGATGCACTCAACAAAGGTTGACTTCCCAATTGGCTTCTTACTTCATTGGGGTTTCAGACTTCACAACTTCGTGAATCCATATGTGAGTCTTCCGGCTCTTTCGCCCACGAAACCCCGAAATAGTCAACGTAACTTGACTCCGCTTGGAAACAAGTGCGCCACCTGTCTTCTCAAACTTTGTGGATTTCTACCTTTGACGTAGACTCCTGCCACCTATCATCCTTGCGGGTTTTTAGGAATCTCACTCCCAAAGAACTGTCTCCTCCATTCCCTGACACCCAAAGTGCCAACATCCTGAACTCCACATCACTTCCTATCACAACCCATGATTTCAGGACTTTCGTTCCACTGCACTTGACTCCTTGTTGTCAGGATCCCCGAAATGTCGAAATGATCCGACGGATTGTGTGAACCATGATCAATGGTCTATGTTGGTTCAGAAGCCTAGAGAAACGAGTTCACCTGCCTCTAACCACCCTGCAACTTCCCTCGATCTTATGGTCCATGCTACTTTGCGAATTCTTCACAGACAATTTCGACCACTCGTTTGTTCCGAACAACTTCTGCGAAACAAAATCAAGGTTCTTCCACTGGAACTTAGCTTATTCTAGATGAATTTGACCCTTGTTTTCCTTCGAATTAGTTTGACCTTGTCCTCCTTTGGACACTTCAACGGTGCTACCCCTTCCGAACTTTCTTAGCAATTTTGAGTCTTCGAGAAAGATTTCTGCTCCCACTCCTTGCAAAAATCCATCAAATACTTTCAAGTATTTGAATTCTTGACTCTATACTCCCTCCTGCAACAATCGTTCTTCAATTCATCCCTTGGTTGATAAGTTTTGAGCTTTCAACTAGCATGCGCACACCTTTCACAACTTATGTCCTTCACCTGCACTTCTGCAGGAATGGGAACAACGGTATCTCTCCTGAGCTTTCAGAGATAAACTCTGAACCTCCATAAATGCACTTCTTGTAGACGTTTCACTACAATCCTTGTAGGAAATCTCACTCAGGATGAGAAACAATTGAAACTCATTCACTTCCTCTCTCAGACTTCAACATTCAACATGAATTCATACATTCACACACTATTAAAGCAAATGCATAACAGAGAGAATAAACAACCATAAGCATACCATTTAGCATGTATACAGAGAAAGCATCATACCACCATGAATCTGAATCAAAGCTTCATATATCAACTTAGAACTTTTGTACATGGGTTCTTCTCTCCAACTCTCTGCTACAACTCCCCTCTTCTCTATGCTATATGATCTCTAGTGTTACAATGATACAAAGGTGAGGGTGTCTATATTCAGTTTTTCCCTCCTACACTCCTAAACTCTCTAATCTTCATTCAAACGTACCTACTTTCATTAACTATGCATAAATGCCTTAATGTTTTACAGATGAGAGAAATCGCTCAAGATATTCTTACAATATGTAAGTATGCTTCCCTTTAACCATTACATTAGTGTTTCAAAAATATTTCAAAACATGTGTTGGTGGTATTTCTAGCTGTCTTCCCCTTCACGCTCACTTGAGTACTTATGATGCTCCTGCATCACTCTCTCTCCTTATTTCTCCACATTAATTAACTTCTTGTACACCTCTTATTACTTATCCTAATTTTATTACCATGATAGGTTGGTGGACCCGACACACTCCCTCACCCGCTCACCTCCCTCACCCACCAACCCGTGAACTACATTTTCCTCCATTACTTCACCCTATGTGATCATAATATTTTTGCTACCCTAATTTCTCCCCCTCCCTAACTACCCACTCCTTACCCCTCTTGTTCACTCTTCCTCATTTAAAATTCACATTTAAACCTCATTTTAATCACATAAATTATTTACCAACCAATTGAATGATTCCACATGGAAACCTATGGAGAGATGGCATGCAGCATCCCATGATTGGAGGACATGGAATTTTTATTAACCAATGAAATACTTACACATGGCATCTTATTATTGGTACCGCATAGAAACATATTATTGGTACCACGTAGTAGCATATTATTGGTGACACGTGGAAACTCATGGAGGAAGACACATGGCATATTCTTATTGGAGACACATGGCACATTATTATTAGTTACACATGGAATATTATTGACATATGAGGTGATGAAATGTCGCAACATGTGGATGGGTGACTCATCAATGTTGACTGGGCATGGGTGGAGTATGAATTAGATAAAAATTATTAGAAAAATAGGATCACAGAGAAATAAAATAAAATAAAATGGGGAAATAAAACACAGAAGATACACAATATAATAGAGACACATATATACATGGTTCACCCAGTGTGGGCTACGTCCACCAAAGAAATTTCCAGGTCCTTCGCTTTTATTATCTAGCAAAATGAAGGGATGCAATGTACAACACACCCATTGTAACTTCCTCTTATTTCTCTGACAATCTGTTATCTCAGAATACATTATTCACTCTACTACACACACAACTGCAATACAATTTCTCATAAAATAGTGTTTCCTTCTAGGGAAAAAAACCCTAACATAACTTTGACCATCAAATATGCAACCTTATAATGAACAATCCAAATTAATTATGAAATTACAATATTTGAACTGTAGAAAATAAAAAAATTCGCCCCCCTCAAGGCTGAGGGGGAAAATAAGTGTGTATTCTATAGTCTCTTTGACATGCATATGAATTAAGAATATAATTAGGATCCACAACCAACAATCTCCCACTTGGAGAATGATCACAACAACTCCACTGCTGGACTATGATCCACCTTGGACCTGGAAAATTTCTCATCTTCACCTTCATGCTTGAAGACCAACTGCATTTGAGAAGGAACCTGGTTTCCCCCTGATTAGTACCTTTTTTAACATGTCTGCATGATTCTAGCTAGTATGTATCTTTTCGAACTTCAATTGTCCATCTTCCAAGATAAATCATATGAAATGGAGCCTGAGTGGTATATTCTTAGTCTTAGAATGGAAGGATGAGTTCTTTGCAAGATGAACGAAAATTTCGCTGTTACAGTACAACATGTTATTCTCCTAATTATTTCCCAATTCCTCCATAAATATATGGAATGAAATCATCTATTTACTAGCCTTTGTAGCAACAACATACTCCACTTCCATTGTTTAAAGTGAAACAACCTTTTTTATTTTTGAAATCCAACTTATTGTTGTTCCACCTACAGTAAAAAAATACCCTATGATGCTCCTCCTTCTATCTTTATCACCTTCCATATTTGGATCAAGATATCCATGTAGAACAATTTCTGAACCTCCAAAACATAATGCATGAGTACTAGTACCTCTCAAATACCCGAGAATCCACTTTACTACTTCCCAATGTTCTTTACCTAGATTGTTCATATACCTACTCACAACTCCCACTGCATGTGCAATATCTTCTCTTGTGCACACCATAGCATAAATCAATCTTCCAAATGTTGATGAATAAGGGACCCTGGACATGTATTATATCCACTCCTACGTCTTGGGACACATTTCCTTGGTTAATTTGAAATGGTTGGCCAAAGGTGTACTCACTGGTTTTGCATTTTGCATTTTAAACCTCTCCAACACCTTCTCTATGTACTCACCCTGAAACAATGTCAATTTGTGATTTTTCCTGTCTCTTGTTATTCTCATTGATCCAGGTAGATATCGGTGGCCACCCACCTTTTCCAAATGACTCAAAATAGTTTTCTGGCAGTTTTGGCAATTTAGTAGTTTTAGCAGGTTTTAACTTCCAGGGCCATTTTGAGGGCCCAAATGAAGGTTTTTCGAGATCGAGGTTCTCAATTATAGCCAAAGGCATTATTGAGACCCCAAAATGAATCTCCTCAGTGATACCTTTCCAACGAGCTATCACACGCCTAAAACGGAGATCGTATGAAAACGTTATGACCCCGGGAAGTTGAAGTACTCACCTACCCAAACGAGGCCCACATAACTTTTGGCGCTTCATCTCTTAGGGTTAGTTTTTTGGATGTCTAGGGTTTTTGGCATTTCTGATTATTGTAAAAAGGCCTTTAGAGCCTCATTGTAATCATCTTCTTGTGAATGTAAGTAGCCATCACATCTCTTCTTAGAGATAAGTTGCCACCATTCTAGCGAGTCTTTCACTCTGTATTTTTACAGTCTCTGTACATTTCTTTCATTAATAGAAATCGTGTATTACTGTATATCCGTGTTTATGGTTGCATCTCTGATACATTTCTGTTATATTATTGAATATCTGCGATATCCCTGTGCATTTATTTATTATATCTCCGCTCTCATTTCGTGTCGAAAATAATCTGAATCACTCATACCAAGGATTTTATTTGTAGCACCCAAATCCTTCATCACAAATGAATTAGCTAGTTCCTTTTTGAGAACATTTATATCGTGCATGCTAGAACCTACAACAAGAATTCCATCTACATACAATATCAAGATAATATAGCTTCCATTTTCTAGCCTTTTAAAATAAACAAAGTGATGAGAATGACATCTACTATAACCTTTTTCTATCATAAAACGATCAAACTTCAAACACGACTACCTTGGGTCTTTCTTTAGGCCATATAATATCT